>JBBMHQ010064776.1:0-14101 GCA_037834295.1 Postelsia palmaeformis
GGCTTTCCCGAAGGACATCCGAGGGCAGCGGTTATCCGTCAGTCTTGGTACTCTGGGCCGGGCTTGATATTTAGGCATTATTTTGTGTTTCTTTCAGGGCGGCTGAACCGAAAGCAGCGCGCGTGTCATATTATATGCCATTCAAGCATTTCCCTTCAGAAGTAAAATATGAGGTGGACAAATTCCAGGCGACATTAATGCCCATCCATGGTGCGCGCGCAGTGCACAGTATGCATGTGATCACATTCTTTATAGATAACGGTTTGCTACGTTAGATTCACGATTATTCATCAAAATCGGGGCGACGCGAGGAAAAAAATCACTTCGAAGGGAGAAATACACTGCAGAGAGGGTATCCAGAGCAGCAGCACACGAAAGGCCTGTAGATGGCCTGCTGGTATCGTACGAGTACACTGAATGAGACGACAAAGTACTGTGTACCTGAATTTTTCCGGCACCAAAGATACCAAAGACACATGCTCGTGCTCGTTGTGGTCTCATGCGGGGATGTATCCCTATACGTACAATGTTATCAGCCCTGTGCTCTAAACGCTCCTGAGCGTTTTCTAGGCGTATGTATTGCGTTACTCGTGCTTGCGCGAGATGAGGTTCGCCTCCGGGGACAAAACACCCTCATCGCGTTCCCTGATCCCGACCGTGTCCGGGGCAGCCTCGGGTGTGCTTGTGCCGTGCCCTAGCTGCCGCCTGGCCGAGTGTGAATACTTCAGCTGTGTGTTCGACCAGTTGAGTGGTCAATACTTGATTTGTCACAGTCTCGTGGTCAAAGCCTTTGTTTTGTTGGCCCATCGGGTCTACTCTTTGCCAGTCAAACCCTCTTGAAAAACATGATAACGAGAAGCTATTGAGGAGAGGAAGGCGCTAACCCGACGAGCATTAATAGATGCTTTTCTGAGAGGAGTTGTGTATGTCTGCCCGTATGGGTGTACCCATACTCACGAACGGACACAAACGGACGAAAAACAGTTCCGAAAACTGCCACAGCGTGGGGATATTTAACGAATCTTTGATATTGAGGTTTGTCCGTCCCTCCGTCCGTCCGTCCCTCCGTCCGTCCGTCCGTTCGTTCGCTTTTTGTTTTTTGGGGTGCGACGCGTACACTAAACCGATTCAGACACGCTCGAGACTGATAGACGCCCGCTATATATGCGCACCGTCCTGTACTACTCGTGTCGAAAGCCGTGCCGAGGTCGGAGAGCTAGGCGGTACTGACTGTCATAGTCAAGTACCAAAGTGCCAAATGTCACTGAGAGTTTGGACTGAACCCTTCGCGCTCTCTCGAGCAGCAAGTCACAAGCACCGAGTCACACACGCAGACTTGTAGCTGAACCACGAGCGAACTCCACCACCAACACCACCACCACTAGTAGTAGCCGAATCGAAGATGCCCAGTCTGGCAATAGTCCTATCCTTGTGGTGTTGGTAGTAGTGGTGGTTGCAGCAGGTGGCAGGCGATGACGGCGGTGATGGTGGTGTGCCTTGCCCTGCTCTGTCTCTCGAGAACGAAAGAGAATACAGAGTAGCACAAACCGATACCACACCACCACCACCCCCAAACACCACCACCACTAGTAGGTATTTCGAAGATGCCCAGTCTGGCAATAGTCCTATCCTGGTGGTGTTGGTCCTGGTGGTGTTATTGGTAGATATCTGGTACCTGGTATATACAGCAGCAGTGCTCGGTACCTCGTACATGTACCAGGTAGTGCTCACGCTTTCTTGAATAATACTATTAATAGTACATATTTTCAAAATTACGAACAAAAAAAAAGAATGCTGTCGAGTGCACACGACGACCTACTGACACAGCGCGACGAGTCAAACAAGGAAATAACAAAATAGCAACACAAAGACAATAGGACAGAACGATTCAGGAAATGATGCAGAATAATACAAAACAAAACCCAAACAAACCAAAACCTGCCCAGTTCAGTTCTTGTCCTGTGTTGGGATCTCTTATTCCTGGTTCACGTGCAATATTAATACTAATACAATGGCCATCACTTTGTACTGCATCCACTCAATATTCACTCCAACACGCTGTGCAAGAGGACGGGCCCTTTCCAAATGCTTGACAACAACTAACCGCCAACGCAGTAGCTTAATGCAGTCACGAGTTTGACCACTTGAAGGCGTCTGTCACGCTCCTTATTCCCCCCGTTCTTGTAAATTTAACAATTGAAGGATGTTCTTGACGGCTGTGTGGCCGGGTGTGCTCATTTTTGGCAGCGGCTGTTTATAAAAACCCTAGCTGTGGTTGAGACGATTTCAGTGGTCTATACTTGATTCATCACAGCAGTCCCGTGACCAAAGAGTTTGGTTGACAATTGACGGCCTACGTTCGCCCCGTCAGGCCTACGTGTGACCCGTCAAACCCTCTCTTAAAATGTGATAGCTTTGAGCACTAGGATGTCTTTGACGGCTGCCTGCGAACGGGCGAGTGTGCCGTCAACCGACATATCTGCTAGCTTGTGACCGTGAAAATATTTTGTTTTGGATGTCAGTACTTAGAATGGACCTGGTCTCCTTACCCTACCTGACGGCACAAACGTGGCAGGGTCCGTTCTCAAGCTGCATTATTCGTATCAATTTTTGATGCTAAGCCGTTGCTGAATGGCTTGCAGTCGTACAGGAACCCGCACCATACAAAATGCTTTATCGTAGTAGGTACCAGTAGGTGTCATACTGCTGCAAGTACGAGTCGCTGGCACGTCCCCGTTGGAGCGAGGCGATTATGATACGCTGCTGACGACACCACTCGCTGCAAAAAAGTCGCTAGACCCCCCCGAAAGCATTTCGTATCCGTGTTTGTTGCTTACTCATACGCTTGAAGGCTTGCAGTCATACAGGAACACGCCGGTTGCGAGGTTCCTCATCCCAGCGAGTAGATACCATACTGCTGCGAGCACCGGTCGCTGTCGCTCATTCGTTTTCGTGATCAAGTTTTGACTATGCTGTAGGCAGGTAGGCAATCATGTTTGGGGTCCATCTGTACGCATCAACCCTACAGCAGTAGTAGCAAAGTGGGGCTTGGCGTGTCTTGCCAACTATCACTGTGATGATTCGTTAGCCGCGTGTGCGGTCTAGCTTTTCACCTCTCTTAGAAATTCGTCGGCATGCTGCACGATTGTGGATCAACGTCCGGTCTTGTACTTTAGTTCAAACAGAAACCGGCATGCTGCCTGAAATCTTAACCCTGAGCTACAGAGTGCTGCAATGGTAATATGGTATGGGCAAGTTCACGAATATTCAAAACTGTGGATACGCGTGGATAACTTCCCAACCGCGTGTACGATCTAGTTGACCAATATTCCTTACAAGGTATCGACTTTCTGTACAGTTACTGAACATCGTGCAATGATGTGCGCCCTCTGATCTATACCAGCACACTGCACCGGATGGTGACTACGTAGGGGTACACTGCTTCAACTGTAGCCGCATACTGTACAGTATGGCTCGTTCCCAGTGTAACAAAACAAATAACACAAGACACCGATATTATGCTTCTGAATTCAACATTGTACCGCCACGCTGTAGACATTACCACCAACACCCAGCGTTGCTCATTCGTGGTGTCATCTTGTCCGAAATGCCTTCCTATTTTGGGCCGCAGCTTATAACAGCGGCAGTCATGTTTGCGATGCAGGGCTGCCTCACCCCCGTCGGAACGGCCCTTTGAGCGGGAATCAAATTTCCCCCCTGTAGCGCGCGACGTTGTTATCATACTGTTTTTAGTAGTGGCACGATGTGCCGATATGTTCAGATGCACCGACCTGTATCGAGTTTTTTTATGTGTTCAAATACTCGTGCTCATGACGACTGGTTGAATCCGGTTTCGGGGTGGGCTTAGAGGGTGGAGAAACTAGTAGTTGTCGAGACATCGTCATGGTAGGTATCCTGTTCACGAACAAAAAAGGATTCTACAACCGGTAGAGCGTATTCGTGCCCTCCCTTCAAGTGGGAGTGCACAAAGAGGGGGTGGCAAGTATGGTTTAATAGGCGAGTTCGTGAACATTCAGCCGGGAGGGTCAAGCGGCGGTCATATTCTTGTTTTAGCTACATCAAACATATATCTTTCGAGAGGCATTGCCTTACTCTTCATCGACTCGATCGACGAAAATCATATCGTGGCCCTCGTCTCACGCCACGCCACTTAACCATGTTCGCAGAGGCCAAGCACGCCGAGATCATACCCGCCCCCTGCGCCCTCGCTGCTTCACGCCGTCGTTAAGAGCATCCCTCAGACTTACTACGGCAATGTTTCCTTGCAGGAATATAGGGAAAATAACTTGACTGACAGGCAGCTGGGCATCCTTGAGTCCCCGAAAGGCCAGCCGCGGTAAGGGTTGCCACGTTAGCGGTGGCGCGTCGGCGGTCATACCGTGCGTTCGCGTCGTGTTCGCGGCTTTGTCCTCTGCTCGACCACGTGGTTCAAGCGGTGCAGGCATCCGATCCTTGCACACATCGTGGAGGCGTTCGCCGTCGATGGGGGTGGACCGGCAGCGTCCGAAGGGGGGCGACAGTACAAAGAAGCACGACTCGTCAGAGATGATACCAACGGGTCGTAGAATATTCACGGTAGTACGTGGGCATAGCTCGAGTGGACCCGTGTTAGCTGAAGTATAGCGAACAGCCGCGGGAACAAGTGGTGGTGAAACACGGTATCGATGCCTGGTGAGCAGTGCCGGGCTCGATGAGACAGAAAAACAACAGTCACCCCTCGGTAGGGATAGATACGCACTTGGGGGCTAAGGTAAAAATGAGGGGGGAAGAGTGGATGGGTAATAAGGAGGTGGTGAGGTACTTTGTCGACGATCAGGACTTAGTATAGTTGTTTTGTAGAGAAAGCTAGAGTTCTAGCAATGCACACACCGGGCATACCCGTTCCAGGCGTTTCTGTAGACGACGTTGGCGTTAGTATGCTGCCAGCACAGACACCCAGGAGCTGGCAGGATGCGTTTTCGTCAGCGCGACCGCTTCCATGGGACAAGGATGAGTAGGGACTCGAGGGAGTCCGCCCTGTCGTGCTTGTGCCGGCGCAGGCAGCCGACCCGTAGCCAGCGTACAAGTTGTTGCCTGCCAGGTACGAGGAGATGTGGGAAGATTGAGGGGCAGACTCGCTGAGGACCCTCAACACGTTCGAGACAGGTAACGAGTACTTGTTGCTGATAGTGAACAAAACATTTCGGCTCCTGTCCGCATACCATGTACACCCGAAGGCTGCCTGGGGGATCGCACGACTTTTCGTGGACCTGTATCCACCGTTCGGAGTGCCCTCGGTCATTCATCACGACGGAGAAGGCGGGTTCACAGGCACTCTGATGGGTTACCTCTGCTATTGGCTACAATTGTTGATCGATTTCGGCCCTGCCGATCACCCTCGGAAAAGGGTATCTTAGCGCGAGCAGGGGGTTGATAGTCGAGGTGCTGTCTGACCTGCGTAAGGCAGGCCCCGTCTATAGAGACGAGCATGTAGCTTTGTGATGCTGGATCGAACGCATTACTTCAGACCTGTCCCCTCTTTCTGCAATGATAATTTTCCAGCTCTTGTCTAGCCGCAGCCCGCGTACGTCCCTCGACATGCTAGCACCTCAGATAGATATCACGGATGCCTCGCGAGGCTTCGAGACTTGGTCGACGAGCGTCGGTATAACCTGCGAGAGGTCCGGGGGCACCCGAGGGGATACATGAGGGCAGGGAGAAGGCGCGAATACGCTGCAACGCATCGATTCAGCGGCCGTCGGCGGGAATCATGGTTGTGACGAGCGCACTCTTCTTCCCGACGGGGAGCGATTGGGTCCAGCCTTGTCTGTGAAAGGTGAATTGGTACGCGAAAGGCGGCGGCGGCGATTGAGGGCCTGAGCGTCGTCATTGAGATGAGGAGCAGAGGTATGCGCTCCGGGCCGGTCTACATTCCATCACTAAAGCCATCATACAGGAGGCCGTCTGATGTTCGGCACATCATGAAGGATTCGTCCGCGCAGATGGCGCGGGGGGAGGACATGGGACTCGGAGGGCACTCGACTACAGCAGCATGAATTTACACGCTACTGGACTGGAGACCGGTTGCCAGCGCTATCGGTGTCCCGAGATGGGAGCACCTCGGTAGAAACCTCGACGGGGAGGCGTCGGACTGAGTGCCGGAGGCGGAGTCATTTGACAGTCCCACTCCACTGGTGTTGTACACGATTCACGTGTTGTGGACAAGGTACAATCCGAGCAGCGAGCGGAGTGGTCCCGCAGCCCGATACGAGGAGGCGGAATCACACCCTGAGCTGAGCGGAAGGGAGGCGTTGAGACAGTACCACAACTTGGACAGTAGACGCTAGCCACAGCAATAGCAATATGATATGGGGCAAAAAACATGTCTAGTGCCATCAGCAGTGTCTATCGATATATAACTTCCGTAGTCTGCCGACAATAACTGTCGACCAGCCCACTTCCCAATACGTTGTATCCGTAGAAGCTAACGAATGGATATCTCCCCAGCTTAATGGCACCGGTAGTGCCTATCGACTGGTTGTTCGGCAACCTATTGTGGGAGGCGAGGTCGATCGATAAATAGCACTTACAATTTTTTGACACCGACAATGGACATCGATGGACACTTTCAATAATCTATTGTAGCAGCTAGGTCTGTCGATGGATCCTATCCCCTTTCTATTGTCACCGGCAATGGCCTCCAAGGGATAATACCAACAATCTACTGTGGCAGCGATGTGTATCGATAGATAGCATCTTCAGTATTTTGTCACCAACGGGGGCTAAAGATGTGTACTCCCCACCATTCACTGTGGTAGGCAATGTCTGTCGATTGCTACTCCTCTAATATATTGTCACTGACAATGTCCATCGGCGGGGACGGCTCACCGTCTACAGTAACTGGTATTAAGCACAGCAGAGGTCTATTGCGTGGCAGGAGCAATATATTACGCTGAGACAACAGCAGTAAATACAATGAATGCAATGCATAATTTGACAATACTGTACACACGATTATGGGTGTATGTAATGGTACATAATGACCACGTTCTCTGAGCTTGGCTATCCGACAGCAAGAACCAACCAATGAACAAATAATCATGGATATTTCAATAACTATTTACAAGCGTTTATTTCGACCTGAGGCATGTGTGGTGTTCAACGTGGTATCCGATCCCGGGCATCACACAATTGTCGATGCAGCAATGATCAGGACACGACGTGGTGCATTCGACACATATAATGCTGACGGCAACGTCTGTCGATTGATACCGTCGCCATTATGGTGGGTCCTAGGTGGACATACTTCTCAATCCGTTACGGGGGGTAATAGCAGGCAACGGACACGCAATACAGCCTACTGTCGTTGAGATCATTTATCGATACATTTCCTCCCCGTCTGTTTTAACTGCCATTGTCGATCGATAGTCTCACGCCTCGTTAGGTGTCGCTGAATCGTCTTTATCGATACATTTTCCCTCGTCTTCCTCGCTGGCCATGATTAAAGATACATTAAATCATCGCCCATAGACGCTGGCAAAAAACTTTTGATACAATTTCCTCTTGTGTATTGTCTTTGACAACATCTATCGATAGGTTTTCACCCCCCCATTGTCGCCGGAAATATCGATAGAATTATTTCCCCCCCTCTAATGTCGCCGGCAATATGTATTTTACTCTCCAATATTGTCGAGCTAGCAGTACCTTTCGATTGTCTTTCCTGTGCTTTACGATCGCTGGCAGGAGATGTCGACAGATGTTTCCCTCGTCTATTGTCGCTGGAAACAGACAGTTGTGAGTCTTTTGTCCAAGTTGTGGAAGGTTGGCGATCGGCACGGAAAACAACAAGCCGGTCGGGGGCGAAACTAGGCGCGCGGAGCGGTCCAGGCAGACCCATTACTTACACTCGCCGTACTCGCCTATCAACTTCGCCGAAAAATATTTGGAAGAGCTGACGACGTCGTAAATGAGGAGGCTCGGAGAGTGAAGGTAAAGGTGAAGGCGTGGGTGGGGCGGCGGGCTCGACGGTTCGTTTATGATCTCTTGTTCCTCCTCTCGTGCTCGGTGTATGGGCGCGTGTTTCAGTGGCCGCATCCACTCCTGCGCCTTCTTTCGCACGTCTTCCCGCGTCTGCATCTTACACGCCCTCCCTCCAGCTCTCGTATCACCGCTAGAACGCCGAACCAAGATATAGGAGCTCGTCCGGGATATATGTTCAAAAATTTATAAGCGCGAAACACTAACTCATTTGTCTTGGTGTTGTCGGTTTCGGGGCTTCGAGGCGGTCAACTTGAGAGGGGTGTATATCGTCATTTTTCTTTGGTAGCGAATCATGAAACGTTTACTGCAAGCTGAGGAGGATGGTCGGGATGCCGCTGGGGGTGTTGATCCAGGCCAGCGGCACTTGTCAGCATGAGGGAAAAAATGCTTAGGTAGGCAACAGTACCACGAATATTCAGGAGTTCAAATGTTTGGTCGGCACTTGGTGATTGTTGTGTTTGATTCGTTTATATATTCCCTTGTCATCTCGTCTTACCACCGCTATCTGTGTATCGACAGCGGAGGTAGGGGGTGATACGATACTCAAGTCCGCAGAAATAGGATTCCTTGGGATCTATGATGTTTTGCTATCGTATTTAGTTTTTTCAGAGGCGCAATTATGGTGGTGTTTTTTTATGGATGGACACACTAGTGTAAGACGGTACCGGTAATCTACGCTGGGGGAGCTGAAGTAAGTTTCGGGGTCAAGCAATTTTTCGGCAACGTAGCTAGCGGTGTAGGCCGTGGCGAGCGTAAGATAATGGTTCATAGAGTAGGCCATTTCCGTCCGCCGCGTTAGTGAGCATGTAGTGTGCGTACTCGGAGAGGCGTTTCTTATCGGAGATTAAACGTGATCGGCTTTCCTTCCCTAACTTCGGTTGGCGTGGAATACCTCGAGTCTACCGTCTTGGATATCGAATGACTTACATTGTACTGCCAAACCATCCGGGGTCGATGAAACCATGCCGACCCGAAGATGCGAGGGGTTTCCTGAAGTGGACACGGCATAGAGGCGAAGAGGAACGTGCGAATAGCGCCCGGAGTCTGCAAGGATATGAGCATACGGCCTCAACCCTTCCCCCCCCTTCAGCTTTGTGCACCTCGTCTCGTTCCTGGCAGAGCCCCCCTACATTAGATGAACAGCGACTGGGACAACGTAGAGAAGACCCAGGCGTACGTCCGTTGGCGGTGTGGATCAATGAAAATACAGGTGGACATTTGTTCTATAATTTGGAAGAGCTTGAACATGTGAATGCGTGAAATACAGCTTCCTGGTTTGTTCTGAGACCTAGATAGTATATGATGTATTAGATGTGAGCCAATCTGAACAGCTCTTCGCGGGGCTTAATCTATCTAGCACGGAGAGTCCGGGGATACTATGTTATCATGCATGACACGCGCACCGCTCTACTCGTTGACAGAATGTTCCGTTGATCCTTCGATGGATCGGAACTCCCAAAGGCCCCCGACTTTCCATATATGCCAAGTCTTGAATTGCCCGCCAGGTCTCGGTACCTCCCATCAGTCATCATCTCGAATATTTTTCCCTGACCGGGCAATCGCTCCTTACCTTGCCTTGCCACGGCCACAGCAAAAAAGCCGCCGTTTACGGATGGTCGTTCCGATATCCTTACAACGTGTCATATTGAAGGTCTCCGCGACCGAGAGGGTGGTGTGGCCTGTGTGAAGTCGGCGCTGAAAGGCGATGACTTGCAAGAGCACTTGGTGGTGAGTTGTTTAAAGCTTGGCAAGGTGATTAGCTCTTTGTAACCAGGTCGAACACCGGAACAGCAGGGCCTCAATAACCTCAGCTTTCAGCAATCAGACATTCAGACCAATCGGGAATGCCTACCAGTTTTAACCAGATTTTTTTAGCGATAGTATTTATAGTATGTTACCTGCAACCAGTTTCTTTGGAATCCAGTCAGCTGTATTCCGACCAATCTGGTCGTCAATACTTACACATTGACGCAGTCCCCTTTTCGCCGGTTTGAATGCCAACATATTCCTTTGAAACCCACATATTCGGTCATATGACGCGGGCGTGCTTGTTCGGCCTAGAGTTGACGAGCGCATGAAGAACACAACCTAAAGAGCTCCGCCAGCTCTACCCTTCAAGGCCGCGTTGTATTTGATGTGACTCGCGTACTCTACATTTTCGTTACCAAAGGATACAACATATATTGCCTGTGTTCCAGAAGCGTAATATCACCTGCTGCAACGGTGCTGGCTCTGCTGTATTCCTCTTGCCAGGTACTCGCTTGGATTTCCAGTTACAACTTAGATAGCCACGCCTTTTTTTCGCCCCCCTACCACGACCTAACTCCCCGACCTCCTGGCGGCTTTCCACACAAGCAGTACAAGACAAACGGCCTCAACAACAGGCGTCTCTAGATCCCGGGCATATTTGAATCGGGCAAATGTCCGTCGCACGGCGATGAATACCAAACCGAACGGAAGAACGAACCTACCAAACAGTAATAGTGGCATGTTAGTCGATGTCGTTACCACAAGCCTACACTCTGATACTTTTGGGGGTCATGTTCCATCCATTCCTGCTCGTTCGCGAGGCATGCACATTTTTGTAATGTTTCAAGAAATGCCGTGGCATGCCGTGGCACCACCTCCGGCCCAACCTACCACGTCATCTCCCACGCTTTACCACATAACCATCCACGAACCTCCACGGCATACCATGGAACCCTAACCTCAATCCCGGACCTTCTTCTAACCCTAGCCCCAACCCAAACGCCTACTCCAACCAAGGAGTCGTGAGCATGGATTGGGGTGCCGGGGGGGTTTCCATGACCCTTCGTGGGGTTGCCGTGGCGGTTGCCGCGGGAGTTGCCATGAAACTACCCTTGACATGCCCATGGGGTGCCATGAATCGCTTTGCCGCACCATGCAATATCGTGGGGAAGCCATGATACGCTACGGGTGTTACTATGGCCATGCCACTCCAAAATCTAAATAGCGTATAACCCTGCCATTCGCGACCCCCCACGCATAACCAGTATAAAAGAGGATTGTCCAATTCTCTTAGTGAAAAATACTTTCAGAAATGGCGTGCTGTAGCGTGTGTGCGAATTGCAATATTTACACGTGTTCTTGGAGAGGGTATTTTTGTCCGTCGACAAAGCAACGGCCTCCGCAAACCGAGTAACGGACAAAGCAGGCTTTACTGGTAGATATAATGTAGCATGTCTGTATCAGGAACTGGGGATATAACAGGTTTGGCTGGAGGAGAAAAGCCCGCTCGCAGTCCTTCCAAGAAAGGCATCGAGCTTAGATCAGCATCTTCACGCCGGGCACAAGCGAAGACGAGGTCCTGTGACGAGCACGGGCAGACGTGAGGTAGTCGCCGGCTTGTCGATTCAAGCCAGGGAGTTGTTCCTTATTATTTCCTCTTCTTTCTGGCTCCCGCTTCTGCTGTGGCCCGCTGGGACCACGAAATGAACTCGGGTGGCGAGCTGACGCGACTTTGGTGACAGAAAGGAGGATCTGCTACAAGTACGAGGACTGGTTCCGGCGAGGTCCAGCCCAGCAACACGGTGTGTGGGGATACGTAGAGATTGAGGACAAAAGGTGCTCCCTCGCGACAGGCGAAGGAAACGATGCGTGGGAGCGGCAACCGCTTTCGCGCAACGGAGGGGCGAGCTGTTTAGAGGAGAATGAACATGACTCGTACGGGTTGAGACACATGCAGGCCCGAGAGCAGGTTTTGCTCGTACGAATGCATGTCCTAAGGTGCATGCAGGCGAATGAGCACATGCGTCGACACATTCCGGACGCGGCAGGGAGGATGAGTCGTGGAGACGACGGGTCGAGGTACATGCACATACGAGAGCAGGTTTTTAATCGTGTACGAATGTATGTATCAAGATGCATGCATGCACAACGAACACAACATGCGCTGATACATTCCGGAACACGACAGCGCCTGTGTACGCAGACAATGTGTTGGTTTATGCACACACCCCACGAATATTCCCATACCAACCAGTTGGTGAGGTCCCAGGACGCCGTAACTTGTTTTTTTTTCACTGCCGCGGACAGCCTGCTGTATTTAACTTGGGGCACAAGCTCTGGGTACGGCACGCATGGTTGTGACCGCTATCATAAACAGTTATTCTTCGCACGATGAGAACGTATCGACGCACGACCGGCACGGTGTTGTTTGCCGTGGAGACAGCCTTGCCAGGGCCTGATACTCAGGAAAACATGACGAAGTCTTGGCCTCTGTATCAATCTGAGTCGGCGCGCTGTGGTGGCGCGAACACGTCGGAGTCGTGTCCACTAAGTAATCATAATATTGATAGTAATGGTCGAAGTCGGCGCGCTGTGGAGACAGTACTGCTGTGTGCGACGAAAACATGTTGACGCGCGACCGACACGGTGTGGCGTGCTGTGCTGACAGTCTTATTACACCTTTGGGGGGCCTGGTATTCACGAAAAGCGATTTATCGGCCGCTATCATATTTGAGTCGGTGCACTGTGGAGACAGCATTGCTGCGTGCAATGCGAACGTATCGACGCACGACCGACACGGTGTGGTATCGGCCGCTATTATAATAATTTGAGTCGGTGCGCTGTGGAGACAGTATAGCACTACTGCTGTATACGATAAAAACATTTGATGCATGACCGACACGGAGGAGCTCGCTTACAGTGGAGACACAGTCTCAAGCTCTGGGTCTGATACTCATGGAAACATGTCGAAGTATCGGCCGCCATAGTAGTTTGAGTCGGTGCGCTATAGAGACAGTACTGCTTGTGCGAATGAAAATTTTCGACGCACACGACCGACACGGTCGTGCTTGCTGTGGGAACACAGCCTTGCTACAAGCCCTGGGTCTGATACTGATGGGAACATGTCAAAGTATCGGTCACTGTGACAATAATTCGAGTCGGTGGGCTGTGGAGTAAGTATAGCACTACTGCTGTATGCGATAATTTATTTTTGATGCACGACCGACACGGTATTGCTTGCTTGCTGTGGAGACGCAGTCTCGAGCTTTGGATCTGATACTCATGGAACATGACAAAATATTGTCCGCTATAATATCTCGAGTCGGTGCGCTGTGAAGACAGTACTGGTGTTTGTGATGAAATCATATCGACGCACGACCGACACGGGGTTACTTCCTGTGGAAACACAGTCTTGTGACAAGCTCTGGGCCCTATACTCATGAGAACATGTCGAAGTATTGGCCACTATTAAAATAATTGGAGGTGCGCTTTGGAGAGAGTACCGCTGTGTGTGATGAAAACATATCGACGCACGGCTGTCACGTCGCTGCTTGCTGTGAAAACGCAGCCTTGGTACAAGCTCTGGGTCTGAGGCTAATGGAAACATGTCGAAGTATTGGCCACCAAAATAGTTGTTTGAGTCGGTGCGCTGTGGCGACAGTACTGCTGTGTGCGATGGAAACATATTGACGGACACGACCGACACGGTGTTGCTTGCTGTGGAAGTCTTGTTACAAGCCCTGGGCCTGATATTCATGGGAACATATTGAAGTATCGGCCGCGATAACATTTTTGGTCGGTGCGCTGTGGAGACACTGCTGTGTTTGCTGAAATCATGTCGACGCACGACCGTTGCGGTGTTGCTTGCTGTGGAGACAGTCTCAAGCTTTGGGCCTGATACTCATGGGAAATATGACGAAGTATCGGTCGCTATTATATTTCGAGTCGGTGTGCTGTGTAGACGTTACTGCTGTGCGCGATGAAATCATATCGACGCACGACGGACACGGTGTTGCTTGCTGTGGAGACAGCGCGGAGCGACCTCTCTGCGGGACAGAGAGCAACACGACAGGAGCGGAAACGCGCGATGAAAACATATCAGTACGACCACCGACGCCAAGAAAAGATACAACAAAACAAAGAAAGAGGGCCCGGTGTTCATATATAAATATATCGGACCGTTTGGATCTGTTTAGACCCCGGTGGAAACGTACGATGAAAACATATCGGCGACCCGAATTTTTTACAAGCACACAGCTCGTGTAATGGGGAGAACCGAGCGAATAACATGGACACTGATCGAGAAAGACGT
>JBBMHQ010064798.1:0-13814 GCA_037834295.1 Postelsia palmaeformis
TCTTGAACCTCTGACGCGGCGGATAGGCGTCTCTTTCGGCCGAACCTTTTCATGAAGCCCCCCCTCCGCCAGGGGTAGCTACCCACTCATTCGAGAAAATGCTCGACAAACACTGCCCACGACGCGATAACAACCAACCCTAACCCTCTAAGCCTAAGCCAATCAGAGCAACCGTGAACCTGACCCTAGGCTAGTCGGACAAAATCTCGAATGAGTGGTAGAGCCCTACTGCCTCTGTCCGCCTACACAAAAAATCGCGACAGGCAATATAACGAAGACTCGACAAAAATCCGCAGTTTCCTAAACTAACTAATTAATGTGGTTCTCTGTCTCGAGAGCGCCCAAGGTGTCTGTTTGTCTGTCTGTCGCCTTTGACGCGATAAAGGTGTCGTCGAAGTGATCAAACAATGGACTGCTCCAACTTTTGCAGCCGAATCAGCACTCCCCAAGACCTACACTAGACTTTCAACAACTTGAACACTTTCAGGCGTCGGCAAAAAATCCAGTGCTACATACAACAGCACCAGGTGGCGTCTCCCATCGCGACGAGGTCAGCTCTCGGCACAATAGCAGCGGACACCGAGTTCAGCTCTCATTACAGCAGCAGCAGCAGCAGCACTTTCAGCAGCAGCAGCACTTTCAGCAGCAGCAGCACTAGCAGCAGCAGCAGCAGCAGCAGCACTAGCAGCAGCAGCAGCAAGAGCAGCAGCAGCAGCAGCACTAGCAGCAGTAGCAGCAGCAGCACTAGCAGCAGCAGCAGCACTAGCAGCAGCAGCCGCCGCGTCGACCAAGAAGATGACTGGGGGGGGAGAGTAAGGAGAGGTAGCAACGCTCCAAACGCCAACCCTCGCACAAAACCGCACGACAGAACCCTCTGCGCCAACTCTGGCGCAATCGTGACCGCCCCCTCCCCTGACTAGACGATTTTTCATTTCGCTCAAACGTTTCACGAAACTTCCCTCCAAAACAAGAAACAAAAATGAAGAACGCCCCCCCCCTACAATCCCGCCGCATGCAATTCTCCTATTGCGCTTGTGGGGAGTCCGTGAGCACCCCCCTCCTCCGGGCTCCGACTTGAGAAGCCTCGGCGATAGACACAAGAAAGGTATACCAAGCAATACGGTACATATGCATACTTCGTAGTATACATACAGTAAGGACTGCCTGGTATGATCAAAGGACGTATTTTTTCGGCTGGCTCGTTTTTTTTGCGGTTTGTTGATGTTTCACACCCATGCTCCTGAACAGGGGCATGGAAGTATTGACATGAAACGACCACCTTGCCAAATACGCATACCTCAGACAGCGCATGACCTATCTGTCTAGATAATCTAGATCGTCTAGATGATCTAGTGCCTCGCTTGCCATTGTGAGAGGTTGTGCAGGATCTATCTGTCTGCCTAGTACAGATCCAACCCTGCTGACATGCCCTATCGACCATGCGGAGTGTACGGGTCACACCCGGCAACATGAGCTAGATCATACAACATCGGGAGCAGATGATATATCTGTTTTCAAAGATCAAGATCCTCAAGTGATAGTCAATGATCTGTTGCATGATCTGTCCCCGGTGTGAAAATATGACGAGATGAAAAACAAACCCTATGGATCCCCCCCCCCTACATTACTACGTCCGTGCATGATATCGAGAACATCTCTCATATTGAGTACACCCCCTGCCCCCTCCCCCTCGCCCCCCCAACACCAACACCAACACCACCAACACACCAACAACATCCTCACCACCACCACCACCACCAACAACAACAACACCAACACGACCGCCACCGCTACCACCACCCCGGCACTGCCGACGCAATATAACAAAACTGCGAAACAAACACCCCCAAAACAAGATGCTATATATGATGGATACTGGTGCTTTTTTTAGCACACACACATATTCAGGTACAGCATATGTGTATTGTGCGTCAACGTGTCCACTTATTGTCGGCCATTCCTCCAAGGCACGGTATGGAGGTGCGGTGCACACATCGGCCAGATCAGACAGCTCAGACGACATGCCAGATAGATCAGATGGCATATCAGACAGATCAGATGGCATATCAAATACAGATCAGACGACATATCAGATATATCAAATGACATATCAGATATATCAAATGACATATCAGATAGATCAGATGTCATATCGGATATATATATCAGATGACAGACTAGATAGATCAGATGGCGTATCGAATATATACCAGATGACAGATCAGGGAGATCAGATGGCATATCGGATATACCAGATGACAGTTCAGATATATCAGATCTCCACTAAACGATGTACCAGAGGTTCCTCCCAGAGTGCGTCTGTCTGATACAGATCCTGGACGACATCTCACAACGGCAGGGCATAATCTAAATGATTTAGTAGTTGATGTATCTGTAGATGGTCTATCTGTAGATGATCCATCTGTAAATGATATATATCGGTAGATGACCTATCTGTCCGACCTGTCAGAGGTGCACTACTCTGGCCGTAAATAAAAGGGCCGGTTCATCTTGATGATAATGTACAAAATATCCAAATATTTCCGTCCAGGGTGGTGCGGTGTACAAGAACCAGAGGCAGGACCAAAGTCGGGCCTCAACAAGACCCAAAGCATAACCAGCAGCAGCAGCAGCAGCAGAAGGAAACAGCAAAGGGCTATCGGCATGTGACGGCGCAGACCTGACAGTGGGCTGTTTCCCCACACGCTCTCTTCCACAACCACAACCACCACCACAAATACCACTACGAACCGTAAAATACAAAATTGTACCAAAATGACTGACCTGCGCAAAAAATAACTGACATGTGCGAAAAATAACTGACCTGCGCTGAACCAGTGAATCCGTGCTAAAATACCTTCGACCAGTACCGCTTATCAAACGAAAATAATAAAACACTCAAGAGGTTTTCCGTACGAGTATACCACCTGGTATGAAGGTTCAGCAGCACTACAGAGTCGGGATCAGAGCCGGTACCCGACCCGGTAGCGGCAGAAAAAGGGGGCGAAGGGCCATCGACAAGCGACAGCGCAGATCTTGGCCTCCTCGCCCGCTCCGTGTCACCATCACGATCACCGCCACCGCCACCACCAAAACCACCACCAATGTCGTCACAAAACAAAGCCTGAGCCAAAATAGCTACCACGTAGCACACTGATGCTTTACCCATTTTTGGTCGACGCTCTCATCGACCGGTCACCCCTGGACCGCCTGATACGAAGGTATACCTCCACCACCACCACCACCACCACCACCACCACCACCACCACCACCACCATCACTACTACCGCCACCACCACCACCGCTACCACCACTACTGCCACCAGAAGAAGAAGGTAGCAGAGGGGTATCGACAAGCGACGGCTCAGACTTCAGCCTTCTCACTCTACCCCTTCCACCACCAGCCCCCCCCCTACCGCCCTTCCCCCCCGAGGACATCATCATCGCCTCCTTCATGCTAGAGGGTCGAACCAGCCTCCCGTCCTCCCCCCTGCGTCGGTGCCGCCTACGCCTGAGAGGCGGCTCGTAGTGCGGACAGATGTGGTGTAGGATGCACTGCACGACAACGACGAGAGAGAGGAGCGACACGAGCGCGAGGAGGGCGGTCCACGTCCCCCCTCCGATGATGCCCGTGGCCCCTTCCTGGCACTCCGATCGGCTCACCTGTGACAATTAAATATATGTATATATATATATATATCAGGCGAAAAATCTATGCTTGTGATCATACATTCAATATACAAAAACGCCTCAAATATGACTGGAGATATGGCGTTTTCGTCGAAACCAAATGTTTGCAAGGCCTAGTGGTGCACGGAAAAAAAAGAAAAGGAAAGGCAGGCAACCCACTTTTTTGTTTGTTAGCCCCAGACGAGGGGAGTAGGCTAAAAAAAGTAAACAAAATGTGAAAAAAATATCTTATTAACTGAATTGCATTATTCTTAATTGACTTCCGACGAAAGCCCAACCCGCTACGTGTACGTACGTACTCATAGTTTGTTTGGAATCCCCGACATAATGGCCAATATGATTCCGTACTCTCTCTCTCTTTCTTTGCCTTTACTCCTGGGGTACATAAGGGACTACCGGTAAGGTTGAGGAGGGTTATTTTGTAGTACAGAAACACCTTATTGTTTTATTGCTTGTGTTATTATGATACCAAGTATACCACGTAGCTCATGGGCCATGTTACTACTACTGCTGTCCACTCGGAAACGAAAGAACTGCCCGATGAGGCATGTGCCTTGTAAGGCATATATGCCTTGCTTGTCTTTTGCGTTGCAATGGTACAACTGATAAGCCATGATACTATTAATACTACTGTGCTGCTGTCGATCTCGACCACGAGGGAAGTGTCAACGCCGAGCGACCCACCATTCCACTGGAAAAATCCCGAAGAGACCTCTCGAGAGAACTCAAGACACCTTTTCCAGAGCCACTATTCATATTATAGGTTTTCGTTATGCGTGCGTGCGTGCATGCGTGCGTGCGTGTACCCCTTCATGTTTTCGAGATCATCAGCTCCGAAATTCGGCTCAGCGACGGGGGGTGTGTTATATTATCACCCGGGTGTGACACGGTACCACTCTCGCCGACAAAATGATCCCCATTAGGACGGGGCACATACCATATTAAATAGGACCTACTGTACGGTACGCACAAAAACGGAGGATATATTTACCTATTTTCAGTAACAATATCTGGCCATACTGTATTTACTATGGTCTCCCGCTATTAATAGAGTACTCTGATATCAATGTCAAACGGGGCTTACTTCCTCGGTAGGAGTGGCATACGTATCGTGTGTAGAACGGCAATGGGGTTTGACACGGCGTCCGCAAACGAATACTCACCTTCGCCATTTCTGGACGGGGAGGGAAGACAAGGCCCAATAACGTTTGAACACGAAGACCGAGCGGCTCTTCTACTTAATTTACGCTCTGAATAGTGTCCGACTTCGAAGTTCGATACCGCTCACTGGCCGGGCACATAACATCCGCTTAGTATGAATATCAGAGTCCAAACGTTCATTATATAATTCCGGTCAGGGTTGTGGGTCGAAGCTTCTTGGGCAGTATCAGCATACTTTTAGAGTAAATATGTTACTAATAGGAGGCAGGAACTTTCACCCCTTGACGGACAGCAACTTTGCCTTGACATGCCTTGACTGACACCAAACTACTAGTTTTTAGTGTGGAACACTCGGGCCTACACCTTTGACAGCGCGCGTTTTGTCTTGCTTGACATCTCTCCTGACGCCTTGACACCTTTGCTTTATACCGATACGGGCATGGGAGGCGGAAACGCTTTCGCTACGATACGTCGAAAGCTCGATGTTTCTACATTTTTTAGAAAAGTGGGTTTGACCGAACGATTGCATCACACTCAACGTTGCCAGCGGCGTGGTACCAGGCACGCAGTAAGGAGAGGCTACTCTATTGGCCGAAGGTTGGGCCGCATCTCACCTCGCGCCATTGGCCGATGTGAGGGGTGTAGAGCCAGACATCGTTCATGTATATGGCCTGGCCGGTCCTGCCGATCGTCTCTCCGCCGAAGACAACGAGGGATGCCACTCCGTCGCCCGCCCCTCCCTTCCACACCTGCTTGGTATGCATGCGCCAATACAGAAGGTACGGAAATAATCAGCCAATCACGGCTACCTGGTATTTACGACGCATGACTCCACCCAAAGGTCGGGTCAAGAGGTCTTTGAAAACCCACGAATCGGGTCGGGTCGGGTCATGTCAGGAGGTATTCGAACTCTAACCGGTCGGATTATAGTAGGTCGGGTCGGGTCGGGTCGGGTCGGGCTAGGTGGCTCCACCCGACCCGGCCCGCGAGTTTTCGACCCGACCCCATGAAAAGCCCTGAAAAAAATACAATACTGTCACCCCTCCGATGTGGGAAAAAATACTAATGTGTTGAACGCGTTGAATGTGTTGTGAATGTGTTGAGTGTGTTGTGAATGTGTTGTGAATGTGTTGAATGTGTCGTGAGTGCACGAGACTCTCTACGCTAATGGTCGCGCATGTTCGCCAAACTATCCATGCCTGAGTATTACGGAGGAATATAGTTAATAGGACCTACGTTCCATACAAAAACCTATATATTTCCGTATTTATAGTAACAATATTTGGTCCTGTTAACTATTTTCCTCCGTAATAGTTACAGCACCCAATATTTGACGCAGTAGGAAGAGGAGGTGCTGTACTGCCACGGTACACAGAACGGAACAAGATCGCGAGCAAAAGTAGCGAAAGTGGGCGGAAGAAGACCGGCACATCTATTTAATTTTTGCAAATGAGGTATGTATCGTACACGATAGATCGGAAATAGAGCCGCACATGAAACGAAAAGTGAGGGTTGACGGAAGGAAGTTGATCATTTCCTACCGATAGCGATGGTAAGAGCTAAAAGTGCTTACCATATTTCGCAAGATAGGTACTCGATATCGTTCGAATGCAGCTTGTCTTTCGGAAATTGTTTTTGACCCATACGCCTCGGCCATAGATTAGGTCTTCATTTAGTCTCCTGAAAAATCCGTTTGTGAGTGAGGTGAACAGTAGCGGGTGCAACCCTCTACCGCAGCACGCGTCCTTGGTCTACCTTGTAGTATCCATTGAACAGCCTGCTCGAAAATGAAAAATAAATAAACTGTTTCTCCCTTTTTTCTACATAATTTACATCCAAACATGTCCCGTTATCAACGTTGCTTACACCAATAGTATTGTTTCGTTGTAGTTCAGTTTTGTTCCTCTCCCATACTCGTATCGACCAGTAGTTTTGTACAAACTTCCGGATTATTTTTACTCTCAAAAAAAGAACATCTACAGATAGATCCAACCCAGGAAACTAGCCCTAGATCATACAGATCATACAGGTCCAACAGATCGAGAATCTACCTGCCCTCACAGATTAACCGTAAATCAAGTGGGTATCGATGACTGATGTGCCCCCATGTGTGGAATACTCATCACACGAGACAGGGTGGGTCCTATACCCTCCACTGTACGTTGGGGCGAGGAAAACAAATAAAACCGTTTACGTTTCGTCCAGAAGGTTGAAACGTTTCTCAACCCACTTTGTCTAAAGTGATGCACCGTAAGGATGCGGATTGGTTATCGTACAGGCGGTGCTACGATAGCTTTATCAGCGCTTGATTTTTCCAGAGAGGGAAGGCCGCTCATAGTACCGAATAATCAATACAAAACGAGGTGTTTTCGGAAAGATCGAGAGAGAGAGAGAGAGCCTTCCGAAAATGCAATGTTGGTGTTGGACTCTCCTTAGCGCCACCATTACCGTCGTGCATCAAGAGAAAAAACGAGAGATAAGCCGCACCTCCGCTGAGCGATAAGCCGCATCCCTACGGTACTACTCTAGTGAATCCACGCGCATGAAATCTATCCCTTTGACACGGGGTGATCAACATGGGGGTAACTTCCGACGCGATTTTCTTTGAAGCATGGCGGGCACACAGTCGTACCCAGTACGATAACTGTGCCTTTAGAAACGTCTTGCCGAGAACTTTCGATGGGCGTATGTATCGCTCGGCGTTTTTACCCTCCCGGTCACGTACCTTTTGGATACTGTACGCGTAGGCAGCCAATAAGGAAGCGATGCGACGGCGGGGGGGGGGTACCACTGTTCTAGCTCGGCATTTCAGACCGGTCGAGCTCTTCAAGTAATTATGTGTGCGCTCTTGCCGGATATTATGGCACTTTGAGAGGTACCTTTGTTTGAGGATTAGGAATATCGCATACAAATATTGCTCGGATGGCGCCAACAAAATTCTTCGACGTCATGTTTCGGGCGAGGTATTGAGCCCTCTCATGTGAGATAGTCAGGTACCATCCCTGAAAGGCATTTCTCAGAATATGAGGCACCACCCTGAAAGGCGTTGCTTAGAACATAAGGCACCGCCTCTAAAAGGCATTGCTCAGAAAATGAGGCACCACCCCCGAAAAGCATTGCTTAGAAAATAAGGAACAACCCCTACCCGTGCCAGGCATTTTTCTCAAGGGTGCAGCTCACCGTGAGAGAGTGGTCGAATCTGTTGGCCGGGGCATTTTTGGACCCTGGCGTCACTTCAACCCAGCGCATCACCGTGAAGTCGAACATCCTGACGAGAGAGGAAACGCGACCAGCAACGTAGAGAAAAAAAGTGGGGAAGAAAAACGAAAAGTCATGCTAAGAATCATCACCGCCGTCATCGCTACTGTCATCACGAATCATCATGATATTGAGAAAATCATCCTCATTGTCATCGTCATCATCATTGCCATCATTGCCATCATCACCACCACCACCACCATCATCATCAACATAGTCGTATAAACAAGACAAGACTCTGAGGATGAAGTATGATGGACACTATTTATACGTACCAGGACAGTGTGGTATGCCTCGAATCTCGGAAAGACTACATCCCACTAGAGTTACCGTATCAGATACAATACCACTACATGCTGGTGCCTTTATTGCGGGCGATCCGGAATGATACAAAAGGTGTTCTACAACAGAGGTACTGTACCTTTGTTGGCCAGAGTGTCACTGGGACTGACGGGTCCTTGACCTGTTTAGGAGTGCAGTCCCGTTATGGGGACACGCCGGTCAAATTCTGAGTAGATTGGGCCCAAAACTTGTCTAAAGAGACTGCAGTCCTCAAAGGGCTATTGGCACTGACAGCACTGAGGAACTGCCCGATAAGGCAACAAGACATGAAAGCATGCCCTATGATCGTTGAATTTATTCTTTACTACAGCCCCGCGATGCAACTGGAACAATACCTTCGATAGGCCGAGGGTAAGCCGCCACCACTTATCTTAGTCAGATTTTAGGGGGGGAGATATAGACCTCCTATACTATGAGCAAGCGAGGCACCTCATAACTGATAGGTTCTACTCGTATAGTCAGTTAGCTGACGTTACGCCAACGGCTGATATTATGCTCCTTTTCATGAGATATAAAACATTATAATTTAAACTTGAAAAAAAGGTGTTTACCACAGGTCTCCAAGCGGCGCCAATTCCTCCGCGTTTTCCCTCCCCCCGAAGACAAACAGCGCGTTCACGGAATCCACCTTGGATTCGATGTACGCCGCCGCGTGGGCGTGTCTACCCAGGGGACGAGGCGTCGATACCCCCGGGCACACCACCACCGTTTCAGGGCTACTACTACTGCTGCTGCTGCTTTTAGCAGCATCGGCAGTCTTAGTGGCTTTGGCGGTGGTTGTCGTCGTCGTGGGAGGGGGGGTGGGGGACGGAGTTGCGGTGCCAATATCCGAAACGCCCGTTTTTGTGACGTTTCGGTGGTTTCGGTTGAGATCGACCGCCCCGTTGGGATCGATGTCGGAGTCACCTATGCTCCCAATGGTGGGATAAAGACGGCGTGTGTGGTGATTCGTGCAAAAAACAGGAGATGCATGGTAGAACGCGGGGAGCGTGGAGGGGAGGCGGGGCGAGGACGAGGCGAGAAAGAGGAGGTGGGGGAGGGCGGGGAGAGAGAGGTTATTGTCCACTCAAGTCTAGGGAACGCGAAGTTCGTAAAACTGTTGGAAACAGCGCATATAACAGCAGCTAGAAAAATCCTTAAAGGCTCAAGTACGACTATTAATAGTAATACAGTATTAAGAATATAACTGGGAATGTACCCATTCAAGACAAACAGAGACATGAGAAAGTTGAAACGGCAACATAAAGTCAGGAACATGCCAAAAAAGAGGTTGCCAGCCATGGTTGATAGAGCTGTATAGGAGGAAGTAACAAAAGGGCGAGCTGGAACAAGGTGAGATAGCGTAGTTGAGAAAGTATGGAAGGATATATTGGGGGAACCCAAGAAGAGATGATGTCCGCCTGGAAGTTTGGAAGGTTCAACGCAAAACTAGAAGAAAGGATAGAAATAAGGGAAACCCTAGTGATGAAAAACAACGTGGAGCCGAAGAAAGCTCAAGAGATATACGCGGGATTGAGGGGAGAACTAGGAATCAAAACGTATTTGCACGGCCTAATGGGCTCCGCGAAAACGCTGAAACTGCGCTTTCTTGTAGGTGACCTGGACTTGGCTGAAAGAAGAAGGAGGTATACCAGTAGCCGGGAGAAGGAGGAGGAAATAGGTGCACAGATGTGCCCGTGTGGCAAAGCAGTAGAGAGTAGAACTCACATAGTAAGACAATGTGAAATGTACAAGGATGAACGGGATGTGTTAAAAGAGATAAGGGAAATAGATGAGTGTGACATGGAGGAGTTTGGTACACTAAACAGCAGCGAGAAAACAATCGGTATCCTAGAAGATAGATGGTGGCCACAGGCGGCAAAACAGGAAGGGGATTGTAGGGTTAGCAAATAATTTCTACAGGTATGTAATATATGGCAACAACGTAATGAGCGCCCAACTGTTGGAGGTGTCTCTCTTAGGAGTAGGAGCGGTGCCCCGTCTCGGATGGGATGCGTGGTCAATGGTCAAATGACTAAGGCAAGCAACAAAAGATTACGCCCTCCCCCTCCTTCCCCTGTCGAGGAGACCCTGCGGGAAGCGCCTACGGAGGGTCGTACTGAAGGCGCCGCTGTGCGTAGACCAAATATGTACCAGCTAAGTTCACAACATCACAAAAAATACGCTGTTCAGGCCAAGTTTACAAGGAAGAGATATCGTAGCACCAAGCAAGCCTTACGCCTTTCTGCAAACCGAATAGTTAGCTAGTTGGCACCGCAAGCGACTAGCTGCAACACCAAGATCACACTCAACTATCCAATAGTCGGCGACGTACGGTCAGCCGGCTCACAGAGTTGCGCAAAATATGCCGCGGGCAGATCATCTACAGATCATCTACAGACAATTCCCACAGTTCATGAGCTAGATTTCTCGATGCAGATAGATAATCCATACCCTATCTTGTACGATCTCGTAATCGATCTACGACCTACGAGTACAGCAGCTCATGTTGCCGGGTGGGACAGGTATAATCCGTGCCATCTAGGGCAAATTTCCTGGGTGGGATCTGTGCCGCACAGATCCTGCACAACATTATACTAGTATAAATGATCTAGATCATGATCTATCTGTAGATGATTTACATACAGTTGACAGACCGGACGTGTGAACACGTTTGAAAATAGCCACGAGTTCTTCTCTCGACCCTGCCTCCTGGGCTACCTCAAGAGCTTAGGGTTCTCCCGAGCGGGGTATATTACGTCATCACGGTATACGCGGCGGCACCTTGGCCAATGGGCGCTGTCGAGTGACGAATGAGAGCTTCCGATTGCCGATTCAAGGCGCTTCTTGCACATACTGCTGTGGCGGATTTACCCCGTACCATCGACTCGCGCGAAAACACGCACGGTATATACCCTTTTCGTGGAAAATTACTGTACGAATTTGCCTGCGAACTGGCGTGAAACACCCCTTCGATGTACCGTTTTCGGGTTAATCCACTATACGCAGTGCTGTTTTGGGTATAATTCAATATGCCGTGTATCGTTTTCTGGGAAAATTATTTTACACCATGTACCTGCACAGGCGTCGGCGTCGGCATCGCTCTTCGGAGATAGCTCCTCCCACACATCCCTCTGCAGGTCATAGGCGTGAAGATCATTCGAGCAGGTGAACTTCCCATTCGAGCCCCACTGGCATCCGCCAAACACCACAGCTCGAATCTGGCGAGGGATGTAAGGGCAGTGCGTGGTGTAAGGGCGGCGATGGGGTGATAACTGGCAAGGCGTGGATACCAGCCCCCCCCCCCTTCCCCTAGATAGTGCCGCCTCATTGTGTACAAACAATTTCAAGGTCACATCCACTACTGCCTGTCATTCCGTTCCGTGTAGACCCGGGGGACAAATCCACCTTCCTCGGTGTGCATGTACTCCACTCTGAATACCACAACCAAACAAGAGAGACGGCCTGCTCGAGGCGTCCGCCCCACAGCCGTGCCGAGATGATAAGCCGACACCACCGAGGCACCAACATCATCAATACCAACACCAGCACCATCAGCACCGACATCGACGCCAACACCACCATCTACCGCTTCCAGCCAACCCTCGTCCGCAGCAAGCCAACCGAAATCAGCGAAACAAAAGAGAAACAACAAGCACACAAAACACGCACACGAAACACGAGAAACGTCCCACCAGCCCCCCCACCCGAAGCAAGCAAGCAAGCAACTACAAATAAGGCCAACCAACAAACCCCATCAGCCATCGTAACCAACCATCGTAACCAAAACCAACCGACAAATCACGCCCATATGATACCTCTTCCTCCTCGTCCCTCGGAATCTTGACGGTGTTCATAGTCTGTCCGAGTCCGCATTCCCCTGGGAACGACGCCCCCTCCCTCCATTTCCCATTGGGATCTTCGAGGTCCAGCAGAAACAGTCGCGAGTCGCACTGCTCGTTCATCTCTCCGTCCACCTGTTCAGCCGACCGACGGGCAAAACGACCGAAGGACACATGAACAACGGATACATCACCAACGAACGAATAAATGACGGACGAATGTATCGAGTACAGACGGATGGACTACCAACGGATACACTTATCAACGGATAAAATACCGACGGTAAAACGAGCAACGGAAGATTTACCGACGGATACGCTACCAACGTACCGCGTATGTATTCACTACCGGCGGAAAAACGACCAACGAATACTTTACTAACGGATGAAACACCAACGGATAACCTACAGACGGAAACATCACCAATGAAAACAAGTACATTAATTACCAACGAATATGTCACCGACGGATGAACGGCCAACGGAAGCATTTGCCAAATCACCAACGGATACATCACCATCGAATGCAAAGCCGACGGCTTGACGACCAACGGATAAATTGGCAACAAGCATATTACCGACGAACGATTGCAACCGTAATGACAGCTGCCCCTTCACTGCTGTTACGGAGGACTATAGTAAATAGGACCTACGGTAGACACACAACCCTACGCATTTACCTATTTTCACTAACATTATTTGGTCCTATTGACTATGATCCCCGTAGTAGGAAAAATAGGTAAATGTTTAAGCTTTCGTGTGTATCGTAAGTCCCATTTACTACTGTATGCCCGTCATGGTCGAATTCACCACGACAAACATAGGACCTAATAATCCCGGACCTTGGAAGAGACAGGTCATGATCTATCTGATCTGTCTAGATGTATCATCTAGTTCGTCACCTGCCGCTGTGAGACGCTGTGCAGGATTTGTCTTCTAGGGCAGATTCATCCCAGTCAAGACGTGCTAGATCATGTAGGTTATACGGGTCCCACCTGGCAATGTGGGCTAGATCATTTTAAGATATTTTCCTGGAAATATCTAAACGATAAAGTGGGAATTATCTGTAGACGATCTGTATGATCTGTAGATGTTCTAACCTGTCCGGAGTGTGAGCTATTTCGAAAATCGTGAAAAAAAAAACTCACCGATAGGCACATACAGGGATGCTCTGTCCGGCGTCCGGAATACTTCGGTAAACTCACCACCTTGCCCCCGAGTAAAAGCAGCGTCGAGTTCATCATCGCCATCGAGGGGTTCCGCCTCTCCCCCGGCTTGTCCCCCCGCCGATCGAAATTCTTTACGGAACCCCGATATGAACGGGACGGGGAAGGACAGGACACAGTACATGGGACAAGAAAGAGTAAAACCGAGTTGATCTGATCTCAGATGAAGCGGGGACAGCAAGAGTCGGGGCGGGGCAATCCGCGGCGTTCTGCCTCAGATACAAAAGTGAGTCCGGCCAAAATAAGACAAATCAGGGTTGTTGCGTGTTGTATATCGGGGGGGGGGGGGGGGGGGGGGGGGGGGGGGGGGGGGGGG
>JBBMHQ010064820.1:0-14093 GCA_037834295.1 Postelsia palmaeformis
ATTTTTTCAAATAAAGTCTCACCACGGTAGGATTTGAACTTGGGTACCAATACCAATGGTCTTTGAAGCTGACCACTAGTCTACCGGGGCGACCGGCTCAGAACCAGATATTTCGAGTAAGAAAAGGGAATATATTTGAGTTTTTATGTGTACTGTGGGTCCTATATAACATGGTCCCCCGTACCATTAATAATAGGGTTGGTGGCCGTGGAAAGGAGCAATATTAACTAGTAAATAGTATGGAGACGGCCACGCGATACTCCTCCCTTTTCACATCAATGCTGTTTCATTGGACCTGATTGGTACCAGGTACACGGCGGTGCAACTGCTGCTGTGCATGCAAATCCGCCAGTAGACAGCAGTGTGCTTGTCTGGTTTGCGCTGGCTGCTTGCACTCCAGATACTAATGATATTAATATCTACTACCGCTACAGTGTTGTATAGAGCAGTGCTGCTATTGATACAGCAGTCCTTACAGTAGTAATAGTAGCATGCCTTCCCGCCAGCACAGCCACAGTAGTAGGGGGCAACTCTACCACAGCCAGTATTACTATTAATAGTATACCAGGTAAATAGAAACCTGGTACAGCGTAAATTACACCGTGCGTACTCGTACCTTGAATTTATTAGGCTCTGCAGTCAGTCTATAAACCTCTATGACGGAGGAATATAGGTAATAGGACCTACGGTTCATACAAAAACCTATACATTCACCTATTTTTACCAACAATAATTGGTCCTATTAACTATAGTCCCCCGTAATAGCAGCACGGCTACCGAAGCTTTTACCTCCTACCTCCTGGCAGAGCAGCAGGACGTAGGACGTAGGGCCAGTCCAAACAACTCGTGCGTGAAGACATTTGTGTGCCAGTGCACATACTGGCTCGGTAGACCTGTACCCTATACGTGCCGGTATCAACTGACTGCTTTGACAGATCCTGCTGTTGTCCAGCGTCCAGGAGTGTTTAGTCTCGTACGTGCCTCGCCTCGTATTCAATATGCACACTTGTGAACAACTGTACGGTACAGCAGTACCTGGTATGTGGCCGTTGCACCAACAGTAGTCAGTTGGTTAGCCCCTGACTGCTGTACATACTGCTGATGTGCATGCGCGGAGCAATAGCCTTCCACTAAACTAGCATGGCAGAGGCCATCCCGTGTGTACCGGGTGCCAGGTGCTTGATATAGCTGATGGGCCTCGCCGCAAGCAAAACGCCAATGCCGTATACGTACACGCAGTCCAGAATGCGGACAAATAGATACGTGAACTCGAGTGCTGCAAGCGGTTGCTTCGTGCTTCGTTAGCTCGATCGATAAGAAAACAAGAGGCATCTGTTACACTGCTGATGATACTGTTCTAAAAATGATAAATAGCCCCAGCGTCGGCGGTTGATGGGTTGCTCGTGCTGCTCTGCTGCCGCGCAATCATAAGAGGTCGCACCAGAAGCAACATATTCGTTAGTGCGGGTACTGCTTTCTCTCCCCATACTCAAAGCCGGTGTTGCTGCTGGTGGGCGTGCGCCCTTGCAGGAGCATCGGGATGCGAGTATATTCTTCACACCCAACCGGTCTTAGCCACATTTCGATCAAGGGGATCTCTACGCCGTCGCGTGACCTCCTGGATAGCCAAGCCAGATGCCAACCTCAAATATCTCTGATATCTCTAATGAATCAAAATCGCAATGCAGTGCGGAGGGGTTGTTCCCTACCTGGTATTATTTTAGTGCACGAAAGCGTCTGTTCCAAGCTGGAAAAAGGACAGCTGCAACGCCCTCAGGCTCCGACCAAAAGGAAACGCGTTCCACAGAGGGGGGGGAAAGGGGGAACTCTCACCTGTCGGCCTGACATTCGGTACAGCTCGCTCCTTTCAGCGTTGAGCCAAGCGTGCGGCCGTAGTTCGAGCTATTCCTGGGCAAGAACTGGACAGAACCGGACCGATATTTCGACAGTATTTCCCTCTTAAATGACGCCTGACCAACTCTCTATGTAAAACGTTGTTTTCGTGACGGTTTGCTTTTTCTTTTCTCTGTTCTCGGCCAGCAAAGCAACCGTCGCAAAGCAAGCAGCCCCCGTCCTGGCAACACCCTGGACCACCTGAGCGGCACACAGGAAGAGAAGGTCAAACTGGAAGCGCTGGAATGGCGGACGCTGGTTCGTACCGCGGGAGAGAAGGGGCTGGGTCGGGCGAGGCATTCGCGAAGAAAGCTCGATCGCGAGTTCTTGATGACAAGAAGAAAGCCGGCGGCAAGCGCGAGAGGGAGAGACTATTGCTCTTGCTGGGCCAATATTCCGCTTCCCCCATCAAGAAGGTCAGTCGCCTCGGTCCCTCACGCATTGCCATCCCCTTGTCAACTATTTGTGAAGATCGGGGATGCAGCAGGTAGCGTTTCGCCATCGGGTGATCCTCGCTTGCCGGATGCGGTTGCTCTGAGTGCGTGTTCGAGGGCTGGTACGTACAGCAGGTAGTTGGTCTTGAAGTGATTGTCGTGCTTGTCGCTTTAGCAAACCCCAACTGCCACTCTGCCGTCCCAACGTATGGTGACGCTTTGCAGCAGCCCCATGACAGCCCACGCACAGCATATGCTGTCGCTTCCTGGGGAAGGGCGCCTTGCAGGGTCTTTGGTAGCTGCGCTGCGAAGAAGGCCCGGTTCGGCTTCTTTCCGTAGCAACAAACAGAGTCAGTTGGAGGGACAGAACTTTCACATTGTCTGCGTGTCTTTTGGGCCATTTGGGCATTTTTTTACCAGGGTTTTCATTTATCTTCTTTGTTTAGGTATTTTGTCATTTTACCACGTACAAGTACTGCTGCTGCTGCTGCTGCTGCTGTGATCGGATTATCGACCTCCTGATGGAACACCCACGATATTACGTACTGGTACTTGTAGTGAGTGCTGCTGCTGCTGCTGCTGTCAACGCGCAGGGTAGTGGGGATATGTAGAGCAGTACATTTCCATGCATCATCTCTTGCTGCAGCTGTGCTGCTGCTGAGACGAGACAAGCGGTACGCTCCATAATGTTTATGAGAGCACATTGCAGTTTATGAGTGGGACGTGGGGCCTGGTTCAGGTGTGTGTCTATGTACCAGGTACCTGGTATGCATCTATCTAGGGCAATATTATGGAATCCTCCAGCTGGATGTTCCGCGCACCTACGCGACAAGCTAAATCATACCAGGTACCAAGCACCAGGTACTGTCTGAACGATAACAACTGCTGTACAGTTAAACCAACGCACGAAGTTTGTCGTTCGTCGTTTGTGTTGCATTCTGACGATCGAGAATGTGACAGCTGTCAATAATAGTAGTAAACACCGACGGCTGCTGCCATTTTAAACAAACGCGCCAAAAGTTTTCAAAAGTTTCTCTTGAAAACCGAGTGCGTTCTGTACGGCAGGTGTCATATCATATCGTACGTGTACAGGGGCTTGGAATATCAAACCATTCATGCATGGCATTTTTTAGGAACAGGTAATCCTAACCCTCTCAGGACTGCAGTCCCGTTTTTGAGACAAACCTCTCTAATTCCAAGTAGTTTGCCCACGAAACTAATCTATAGAGACTCCAGTACTAATTACCAGGGATCCTATTAATGACAATATACCTGGTATACGATATCAACCCAGGGTAGCGATCAACTCGAGTAAGTGCACGTTGACACTTATGGTACGTAACCTCACTGGCGGGCCCCCCTCCATGTCTTTGAGTCATTATCTACGCATGACGTGGCTTGATGGCCGATCGAGCTATCAGCTGTCAAGGCGTTTACGCGGGACACGGGGCACTGACGACAGCTGTTTGTGGGGTGTGGGCTTGCCCTGGTCCTTCTGGTGCCGCTGCTCTCTTCCCCCAGTTTAACCCCTTTAGAACCCCAGTTCCGTTTTGGGGACAGACCAGTCAAATTCCAAGTACTTTTCACCTAATAGTCCCCACGACGGGACTGCGGTTCTAAAGGGGTTGAAGACATTTTACTCGTGTACACGTGTAACGGCGCAAAACGTTTCAAAAGTTATATATTGATCCGACACATTACTAATATTACGGAGGAATATAGTTAATAGTACCTACGGTCCATACAAAAACCTATATATTTACGTATTTATAGTAACAATATTTGGTCCTGTTAACTATATTCCTCCGTAATAGCATATTTTGCTACCTTTGCATTGTTGCATCGCAGAGTATATACCAGTACGTGCATAGCAACTCCTATGCGTCGGCAGCACCACCATCCACAACCCCGCCATATACACGGTATACCTGGTGTGTCAGTGTATCAGGGGGGGCCGTTAGTATGTAGGATGGTACTCACTACTGCTGTACTACTTGTAGGAGTCGTCTTGGTGACATAACTGCACTCCATAAATCACTTACTGCAGGTACTCAGGTACTTGATTGTTTGTCATGATGCCATCACAGATGAGCACAGTATAGTGAAGAGCGTTCAGTTCGCACTGAGCTCGCACACGAAGAGAGGTGGTGCGATCGTTTCTCAGCTTCCAGCGCTTGGTTTTTCCTGAGAAAGGTAAGATTTTCAATACCTTATAAGGAAGGCGTTTTTTACAAAGATCTGGCCGGGAGAGAGCCTTCCGTAAACAAGATGTTCACGTTGGACTTTGGCACCCTTACCGCTGTCGAGGTAACCATCAAAATATACCCTGGTACCTGGTACCTGGTATATAACAGTGCTGAAAAACGGCCGCACCCCCTATAGGATGTGTGCCTTGGATGGGCAAACTGGCAGAGGGGATCTTAACGGTATACTGATAGACTAACGGTATCTTGAGGCCATTGTCACCAGGTAGTTCACTATTCCGAGGGGCCATAGTAAATGGGACCTAATTTTGTTACTAAAATAGCGAAACATATAGTTTTTAGTATATACCGTAGGTCCTATTTCATATGGTCCCCCGTAATATTAATATTTCTATTAATAGAGGATGTGAGCCGTGGCCCTTAGGGTTCGGGTTGGATGTTACACTCGTAGTTCCAATCGGATTATTTTAGTATGGTCTCGTAAGAGCGCCGCTCTCTGGTGTTCCCGATCCGAATCTTGACGTGGGTGGGAGGGCGTAACGCGCAACCCCCCCTATTGAGTGGCAGGTTCCTGCTTGCAGACTGCACGTGCAGAGTAGCTTTCGCGATGGAATTTATGCGGGCAAGGCAAGACACGAAAGTTCAAAAAGTGCGCCCAACAGCACTCTTGTTAATAATTATGAGCATGAGCTATCTACGTATATACGAAAGTTTTTATGTTCGATCCCGACGAATATGGATAGACCTGGTCCCTGGCACTCAACAGCAAATTATATACTCGGTATGCTGATACGGCTGTACCCGGTGCTCGAACAAGCAAGGCTACTGGCTAATGAAAGAGCGTTGCCTCTATGATATCGTATCGGAGGTTTTGTACCCGCACACGTTTCACTGCAAATCATACCAGCACTTGGTGCAGAGCCTGGCGCATATCTCTTCGACTAAGTTTGTAGCACCGCAAGAGGAATGCGAGCACTCGTTACGCAGAGCCTCCCTGGTATATTATACCGCTCTGTCCCGAAGTACAGCGAATATTTCCGTATAAATATTCAATACAAACGGTCCTTATAATCAGAGGCGTTGGCGTACTATATGTTGTACAATACATACATGTGGCTCATGGTAGAACTTCAACCCTGCCTTAATTTTGGAATTTTCCAGGAAAACGCGTGCCGATTGTCGACACGATTGTACTGCTGATGTGAGACACCTCGACTCTCGATCGGCATGTCGACACGTTTAGGCTACTGATTGTACCGCGGAAGGCAGTTACCCGAGTTTACCTCGACCTACTCTGATGGTCGTTCGACTACGTACGGCCATGCATGATATCGAGGACCCCCCTCCCTCCTTCCACTCAGATGGTCACAGCAGTAATTGCACAGCAGCAGTCAATATTGATGTTATTGAGGGCACCTGGTAAAGTAGACGGAGGTACAAACAAGGTGATAAAAGCAACACTCACCACACCCCCCCCCTCCCACCCAAGCACTCGCCCTTCCCCACTGACCACTCTGCTCCACAATGGATGCATCGTTTGCATTGCATATTAGTATACAAATGTTCCTTAGATATTTGAGGGCATCGCTCTACAGTACATAGTACTGCTGTCCCGTCCTGAAAGAAAATTACTTGATATTTGGATGGATTATTCCCATAACGGCACCGCAGTTCTAGAAGGACTAACTACCCCGCGAAACTTTCGAGGAGAAGATAAGCACAGATGATCTGACGATTAAAAATCGTCGATTTCCGCAACGGCTACGACATACAGAGTATTTGGTTGGGTGGTTGGGTGACATTTCGAATTGCATTGGTGTCGGATATCAATGAAAGGAGGGAGGGAGGTGTATGGTACGGTACGGCGGGACAGGATGTTCTCGGCACCGCGGGGCGCGCGCGCTGTTCCTATAGAGACGGTTGCTAAGACCGAAGCTACTGCTGCAGCATCGTCGTGGTCGCCATCGGGGTGTCCCAGAGCAGTTCGAAACTATGAAATTAACCGTTGTAAGGCAAAAGCTGCACTCCCGTTGTTGCGACAAACTATGTACTTGCTTTAAGTCTACTCTAAATATATTCATACAATTTTAGTATCTTGTCCCCACAACCATCGTTACTATTACTAGAGAAGGGCAAAGGGAGACCGTCGTACAGAGTGCACTGCAGTGGCCGCCTGGTCTTCGGGGACGTCGATTTGATGTCCGGGCTCAATTTTATTTTTTTTTATTTTATTCTATCCAGGCCTTGATCTGGGTTTATTGTGCACGATTCAGGATTGTTGAGCTGTGTTTCTCGAACCAATTTTCTTGTTGTTCGTGCCGATCTTGGCTTTGTTTTTGTCGTTTTTGTTAACATGATGTCTGTTCACTGCGGGCGCCCGCTGTGATCAAAACCCGCGATGCGCCCAATAAGCGACATAGTTGGCGTTCATTACCTCATTATTGACCATGTTTCGTCCTCTGGACGATAGGGCCGGGCTGATGTCGCAATCAATACTGGAAGTCTGGAGCCCCTGTTTCTCTGAGATAAGTCCGTTCTACGAAGCGGTGCTCGAAGATCATTACACTCAATTAACCGTTTCATCCTCTGAACTACATTACGAGTGCCTTCGTAATATAAGGTCAACATCATCAATCAGACCGACTGCTGTCGTCTCCCGTGTATAGGTTCGAACTTATCTTACACCCTGCTGTTTCGCTGTTGTTGGGACCGGGATCTGATTGAACACTGTTTTTAAAAATAACGTCAGATGTCGGATGTCAGATGGTTGATTCGGTGCGATACTATCACGGGTACCATTAGTTTTCTTTCAGGGCGCCATGAGCCAAAAAATCCGAGAAACAGTAAGGAACACGCCAAGAAAGGAAAAGGAAGTTCCGCATTTTTTGTTGCCTTTCCAGTTGTTGCCTATAACATAGCCGGGAGCTCATACTCTAGCTCAGACCTTGTGTAGAAGGAGTTCTGCTCTGTATTTGGTTTTGCGGTTGATCGTAGGCTGCGGCATGATACCGTTACCTTTGCGCAAAAGGGGTTTCCTTGTCGTTCGGCGTTCCCGGTTACAAGTTGTAGTACGGCACGAGCCGCAGTATATCGTGGCATTTGTTTGGAAGAAGTTTCTCGCTTTTTGACTTTTTTTCCGTGGCAGCCTGTGGCAGCCTGTGGCAGCCTGTGGCAGCCTGTGGCAGCCTGTGGCAGCCTGTGGCAGAGTGCATAATATCACCTTCTCGTGCAGGAGGAATTCATTGTTATTTTACTCGATGCGGTTGGAGTCATGGGAGTGTACAGGTGTATAGGTACTGGCGATCTTCTCGTGTATGGCGTCCAGGCAGGAGAATCAACGTAAGAAATGGAACTTCGGAATTTCGAAATTCAATCATTCAGAGTTTCAAAAGGTTTGATGCGAACATTTGTTTCGCGCGCATGCACGGCTGCCGCTGTATGCTTCCAATATGGACACAAGGCACGATACGTTATTTAGCGACGGACGTTTTGTGTGACGTGCGGCATGTTGCCTACCCTAGTCTTGGCTATTCTTTTTTTTCTGCAGTTGTTTGCGAGGTGGTGGACAAGGCTCTATGGCGCAAACTGCTGTTGAATTTTGCCAGCACCGTGGTCTGCTACGGGGGACCATATTAGATAGGACCTACGGTACATTCAAAAGCCTGTATATCTTCATAATTTTTACTTGCAATATTTGGTCTTGCTTACTAAGGTAAGGCCCCCCATACTACTGCTTTTTGTGTTTTCGTATACCAGGTACGTTTTTCGCGTTTTGTTTGTGTTCCGCTTGTGTTGTACTTTGTGTTTATTCATTTTTTTTCGATCCCATCTGCGAAGAGGTTATTTTCGCTCTTCTCGTCCAGCTCGCCCTCTTTCGTAACTCAGATCCTCTCAGGCTTGTGTAGCATGCGGCAGGCACTCCTTCCCCCTCCCTTTTCGGTGTTTGAGTGTACAATATATTTATTCGCGGTAACGTTCACAATCGATGCGCGTGTCTCGGGCAAGGTGTTCAAGAAAGTTCCGACGCTATCCTGCAGCGTGCTCTATCCTGCAACCAGTGTGAGGAAACGTTTCTGGTCTGTTCCGGCACCAGCTTCCCTCCCGTTCTCTACCGTTTCACTTTCCTCCTTTCCTCCGCTGTTGTGCTTTGGGCTGGGAAAATGTGTGCTTAGTGTGGACGGAAAGGCTTAACTTTACTTATGCTTAGTATTGATTGTGTTTACGAGCACGTACTCAGCTCAACTGTCGAGACACGTCTTGACCGGCCGGAGGAAATACCAAGGCATGAACACTCCTTACTACTGTATAATCTCAGCCGTGGGGGTATGTATGATGCTGATTCGGCAGCACCTGGTAAGTATATTTTATTTAGTGTTTCGGTAGGCCAGACTCTCTGTTAGTCGCCCCTCCCCCCCCTCCGAGACTCTGCCTTGTTCTTGTTATAGAAGTTGGAGGGTATAGTGCGGATGTAATATTTCGCTTCAAGTGCTAACAGCGCGAAACTCCTCGTACGCCCGTAAATTACTGTATAGGATATCATGTGGTGAAACAGGCTGGACCCGCCCAAGGAAATGACTGCGTCAAAAATATTTTTAGCCTAATAATACTTCTCTGCCCTGGTCAGGGCGTTCGCTCTTTTCTCTTTCTTGTCATGTTCCCTCCCCCCCCCGTCTTCACGAGGACGGCTATGCATCGCACGAGTGCATAACCATCCTCCTGGTTTTGTCTACCATATTATGGTCTAAGGTTGGAGAGGAGAGTCGAGTATGGACAGGAAGGTCTGCTACTGTAGGCGAAACTCGCAATAAACTTGGCTCGAAAAGACGGTTAGACCCGCCCGATCAAAGACATGAACCTCACGATTTCACAAAAGAACTTCTGATACCATTACAAGGCTGCAGCAGTACCTGCCCCGATAGTTGTACAATGCCTGTTTTTATCCAGCAAGGCTGCTTCCCGTATCACGATAGCACACCCCATATGTTTTTTTCCGAGCCGAGTTTATCTAAATGCAATGCACTGCTCACCACGCGTGGCACTGGGGGACGTGGCACTGGGGGAGGACAAATATCGTTTGTTTTGGAAAGGCGTACTATTAATAGGTATTGCGTGATTTGTCGAGATGTTTCCATGGATGGATCACTCGGCATCTGCACTCTAACAACTTGAGAACTGCAGTCCCCTTTGGGGTACAAACCACTCTGTTTCTTAGTATTTTTTGCCCATAACGGGACTGTGATACTCATACGGGGGGACGTAATAAATAGGACCAAATATTGGAAGTAAAAATATGGCAATGTATAGGCTTTTGTGTTTACCGTAGGTCCTTCTTAGTGTGGTCTCCCAAAGTTTGAAAGGAGATAACCCTGTGATCGAGGATAACAGTCTATACTATCATGTATTCGTATAAACTTTTCGGAGGAGGTGTGTCCGTTGTCACGCGTGTTGTTTTCTGCGTGTTTATTTATGCTTACCCCCGCGTCTATTGCCATGCGACTCCCGACGTGCATGCCATGAGGACCCTCCCCCTTCTTCTCCTCCTCGTCCTCCTCCTCCTCCCTCTCCTCCTCCTCCTCACCATCTCCCCCCCTTTCGTGGCTGATACAGGCATCACGCCTGTGCACGCAACGCAGACATAACGGCTCGGTACCCACGCTTACGAACACAGCTGTAACTACAATAAACCAGCAATATTTCGTTGATGAAGCTCTGATATCGTCGGCGGATTAGAGTAGGAATGGCGATAGTAGGTTGGACCCGCCGCACGCCACGAGGGGGGAAATCCTCGAAGCTACGATGGGAGTACAAAACCAAATAGCAGTCCGTTGGATGCTATCATGATGTGATCATACTGCGGTATACTATCACGAGGGACCGTTATAAGTAGAACCTACGGTCGATCCAAACACTTTTTTATTTCGTTTTTTTTTACCAACAATATTTAGTCCTTTTTTTTTTCCTTTGGTTCCCCGTAAAAGTGCTATCTTTATACTGACTTATAGTATACTATATTATACTATAGTGTAGTGCCCAAATTTGCCGGCTTTGAAACCCCTTGGCACAGAGGATTGAGCAGTGCGGCACTGTGGGACCATATTGAATAGGACCTACGGTACACACAAAAATCCATATGCTTCGCTATTTTTACTCGCAAATTTGGTCTTTTTCACTATGGTCCCCGGTGTTATTCGGTATTGTAGTAGTTTCGGTTTTGTTGCCTGGCGTCTGCCGGCTCTTGAGGATGGGTCGATGCTGTTCTTTGCGCTTCCGCCCGTTCGCCCCGTTATCCTTTCCTCTCCTTCGCTTTCCTTTGGTCTCCCTCGGTATGCTTCGAAGTTGGGGGGTCCGGCGCGGACAGAAGGATGCATTGCTCGCATTTTTTACCTCCTATCACGGGGGGCCATTTATATTGAATAGGGGCAAATACTGTTGTAATAGTAGTAATGGAGAAATATATGGGTTTTAGACTGGACCGTAGGTCCTATTTACTACGCCCCTCCCCCGCGATATGAATACGCTGGGACTGTGTCTTGACGCTGCTCACAACGCACATCTACTTTTAGCAAGCTTTGCCTGAATTTCGCTGACAGGTATCATGGGAACTCAAACTTTTGACGGAAACTTTGCGTTTCCATTGGCATAGATCTGAGAGAACGAGGATTTGGCCGGAACTTATCTTTGCAAGCTGTGTGTGATACTTCGATGGCGCGCACTTCGGATGCTATATGGTCTTACACATTGTAGCAGTAGAAACTTTCGATTGAAGTATCACTTGGCCGTATTATCAATAATATCAAACTTAGTTAGCAAATATGAGTTTCGCGTAAATTTGAGTTGCATTTTCTCCTTTTCACTTAGCGGCGGCGTGCACGCCTGTTTGTGATGTCATTAATTTCTGTTTCGATTTTGGCGGGCGGTCTGAATAGTCTCAAATATATCGACAAAAAAACTACCGCAGCAGCAGTATTAATATTAGCAGTAGTAGTAGTAGTAGTAGTGGTAGTAGTAGTAGTGGTAGTAGTAGTAGTAGTAGTAGTAGCAGTAGGAGTAGTAGTAGTAGTAGTAGTAGTAGTAGTAGTAGTAGAGAAGTAGTAGTAGTAGTAGTAGTAGTAGGAGTAGGAGTAGGAGTAGGAGTAGTAGTAGTAGTAACAGTAGAAGAAGTAGTAAAAGTAGTTGTAGTAGTAGTAGTATGAGCGCCGTAGCTGTGCGTTGGGAGCAGTCTCAACACGCGCACACACTTTGGAGGCACTATTTTTATATATAGTACTTAGCTCACTTCGTCACAGCTATCTATAGACTAATAATAGCCGTGAAGTCGTCGTGTGACCCAACTCACAATCGTGATACCTACCTTGCTCATTTTTTCATGCGATAATATCACTGCTTTTCAGGCGAAGCGGAGCAGCGGCGACCTGCTGGAGGCGACTGGGCAGGGTGGGAAGGTTCTACCGGAGTTGCTGTCCGAGCAGAACGACAGCCCCGCCGTCTGGACCAAAAGCTCGACAACTACTCAGGCGAGGACGAGGAAGAGGTTGAGGAAGGGATGGCGCTGCACTGGGTAGCAATTATAAGGGAAGCTCCGTGGCGCTGAGTCTTTTGCCTGCGCTTGCCTTTATTTTGTTCTGCAATTTACATTGTCCTCAGCAAACGTTTTGTTTTGAAGTTTACGTGGTCATATCGGACGATTTGCTCTGCAATTTACGTGGCCTAATCTACTTTTTGGTCTTTTAAGTTAGCACTGAAAAATGATCCGATACTTTGAAAGTTCCGAACACTTTCTTTTCCTCGTGGCAGGTCTAATCTCCACAATGGCCTTGACCCCTCCCGTGCTGCAGTCCCGCGTTGGAAAAGAAACATTCAATTTTTTCATAGTTTGTCCCCACTTCGGGACTGCGATCCTAAATGGGTAAAAACGTCGCTATGCCCTTATAATCGATACTCCGTAGAAGTGCTGCAGTTGTGCCCTGCACGTGCCTCATCTTTTTTGTGCTTTTCATGCGCTTTCGCTTCCTTATCAAACCGTGGTTTTGTTGGATTTCCTGTCGGCGTGTAGCACTTGCCGAGGCCGAATCTTGCGTTGGACGTTGCGGGGTGGGAAGCATAGCGACATGCGTATGTCGGCTCGGGATTGGTACCGGTATGCGCCATCGTTGTTTTTCAAAACGGTATCCATTTCACAGATTTATACCAGGTTTCATTTTTTTTCGGTACACCTTGCTTGGCAGCTTATCACCAGGCCTATACCACAGCACCACTAGCTATACGATATTGATTGCACCGTTTTCTATATGATCCCTACTTTGAAAATTGCAGTTTTTACTCAGCTATCGCGGGGAATTATACTAGTCAGGACCGAATTTTCCCAGTATGAATACTTGAGTATGTAGGTTTTTGTATGTATGGTAAGTCCTGAATACTATGCCCCCCCGCAACGTTACCATGCCGCAGTTGCTCACTTTCGGTGCTAGCTGGGACAGCCGGCGAGACGTGGAGTTCCTCAACCCAGCGACGGATTCCTCTGATGGGGATGGCAGGAAGCCCACTCAAAATGGGAAGGACAGGCAAGATGCTTTGCCTCGTAATGTGTTGCTTTATTCAGTTCCAGTTAGGTTGGATTGGGTTGGATTGAGCTGAGTACGGTTGAGCTGAGTACGGTTTGGTTTGATTGGGTGGGTAGAGTTGGGTTGGGTACGGTTAGGGTGGGGGGATGAGATTGGATTGGGTCGTGTTGCGCTGGATTGCGTCGATGTGGGTTGGTTTGGGTTCGGTCGTTCTGGATGGGATGATTGCAAACTTGGTGTGATTTGATTCCGGTGCTTAGGGTTAGAAATACAACTATTTAATAGGAACGAAGAGACGTACCGATACCAGGTTCGGCAAGGTGCATCGACAATCTCTTGGGTGACGGTGACGGGGTGACAGACCATTTGGTGCCAAGAATATATCACTCGCTCTGCATGGTATGTATATCGTAAATAGGAAATCATGGTGCTGTAGCGACCTGCCCTAGGCGGCGAGCGGCTATCACCTGCTCCTATGGAGGCACCCTGTATCACTGTCATTGGATGAGTTCTTTGCCAGAATATCACCCGTACATTTTTGGAGTCCTAGTTCTGGTTCTTCAGAAAGCACCTGTAACTCGCTTTGGGGGTGAGCGCTTTTCGCCAAGGCTCTCGATATTTACCAAGATCCTGGAGTGACTATCCTCACCGGAAAAAGTCAGTCAATCCTTGCAGGAAAAACTGCGTTCATGGATGACATGACACGACTGTTTTTTTTTTTTGGGCGCTGTATAGACCTGGGCCCTACGAACGTTTTTTCTGCTCTATTGGTAATAGGTTTGCCTAGAGAATTGCGTGCTGGCGTGATCTCGACGTCATCAACTTCGGACAGACAGGATCGTTTCATGGAAACTCCCTCTCATGCTGCTTTCCCCTCCTCACCCCCCTCTCCGTCCTGCGGCCGATGAAAACCCGACGAGCTCCATCCCGCCATTTCATGGACGCCAGACTCTATGGTCGTACGTACGTCTTCTGCCTCGCATGATGTCGAGTACATTCCC
>JBBMHQ010064831.1:0-14090 GCA_037834295.1 Postelsia palmaeformis
AACGAAGAAGCAGAGGAAGGTACTTGACTACAGGCTGACTCCCAAAGTCAGGGTTGATGGTGTAAAAGCGGAGTGAGCTCAACGGGGTCGAGGGGGCGCTCTGCCCACATTTTCAACGAAGACGTCTAGAACAGTCTGGAAACGTGCCAGAACAAAGGTAGTCCTTTACCAAAACCGACTTACGCTTCTAGAAATATACTCCGTGGGTTGTAGAGCTTCCAGGGCTATTCCACTGATCCTTGAAATGATCAGGAAACTGTTCCAGATAATGTTGCGGAGACTGTCGTCATGATCTATCAATAGAAGATGTTCGAGGAATTCTTTTTTTTTTATAGCGGACTGCAGAGCAGTATTTATGTCTACTCTTCAAAATATATATATTTTAGCATACTGCGCTATCTCTCAACACATACATATCATGCCCGCACATACATGCACGTGCAATGCTGTGTTGCTGCAATCGAACACAGAGGGTATGCGCCATATGATGCAACTGCAGATTCATTTCAATGTGATGCGCGTACCCGAGACGACTCCTAGATCAAGAAATACAGCATTTTTATCAAGGCCTATCGAAATTTGAACGAACGAATATCTGATTTGCTGCCCTGTGGAAAAAGGTGAAATTCCCGTACGTATCAGCTGCTTTTTCTGCACACGCACTTATTGTTGCATGAACGAGAATGTCCCTTTGAACGCATATCCCTCAGCTTCAGATCGAGCACAGCAAGAATGCGCCGCATGATGTGATGCTACCACTGCTGATACACATGCACGTGGTGCGCATTCCCGGCACGACTCCTCGATCAAGTAACACGGCAAGAAATATAAAGACTTATCGAAAAATGAATAAACAAAAATCTGACTTGCTACTTACTCTGCCTCGAAGGTAGAAATCCCTTACGTTTCAGCTATATCGTCTGCTACACGCGCGAACCCACTTTTCGTTGTATTTACGAGAATGTCCCTCTGATCGTGGATCTCTCAGTTTCGGGCGAGCTGCAGATACCGGAACTTGATGCTGTTTGAAACAGTATACGTATATCCTGGGAAATTTTCTCAGTTGTTGCTTTTGCCGATGCCGGCGCCAAACCATCTCATGCCGATCTGGCCGTTGGCTGGTCCCTGTCGCCGGTTCTTAGTACTTGAAATCTTTGATTTGTTGGAGGATGGGGTGGAACTGGTGCTTTTCCACGTGCTTCGTTGCGATGCCTGCCAATACCTCCTGGGTTGGGGCGTGACAAACCGTGATACAGTGTCGTTTGATCGAATAAAAAAGAAAGAGAAACGGAGAGCGATGTGCTTGGTCCTCGAGCAAAGCACGGAGCTGGCAGCGGGACCTGGAGCTCCCGAGCTGTCGCTGATGATTGCAATTGACTTGAAGTTGTCCAGCTCAAGCAGAAGGTTGCAGAGATATACGCCTCCTACGCGCCGTAGCTGATGGCCTGCAGCTCACTCTCCGATGTACTCTGTGCGGTCCGTGAATGAGTCTTGGTTTCGAAACTGATGATTCCTCCTCCCAAAAAGAAGAGATACCCCGTGGTTGAGTTCCCGTTGTCTGGATTGGCCCAAAAGGAGGCATCGCCGAATGCCGTCATGCGGAAGTGTCCTCGCTTGAGCACGATCAGCAGGTCTGGCCTTCCATTGAGGTACCGGATCACTTGTTTGGCTGCAGTCCGGTTTGCCTGAGCAGGACTGCTGCATGCCCTTGTCAGCTGATTCGTCAAAAAAGCCTAGGTCGTACCTTAGCCTTGTGCATTGTGTCAGGTCCAGCAGGCTGCCTGTGATAGACTGGCACTTTATCTATTCGGCTGCGTCATATAGCTTTTTCGCTGGCTGCTCCCCCGAGAGTTCCGGTCTGTACCTCGGAGTGCTGACGAGTTTGCAGTTGTCCATCCCGTATCTGTCCTAGCTCCTCTTTGCTATTCTGCGAAACGCCCAGAGTTCCGCCTTCGTAGTTGCGCGTGACCTCCATGCCTAGAAAAGGGCTGATATATCCTATATCCGTCGTTTTGAAGCGATCCTAATGTTCTTTCTTCAGGTTGGTGACGAGCTTGGGATCGTTTCCACTGATCTGGATGTCGTCGACATTTAGCGTCATGGTGACGAGAGTGTTGTCACTTCCGTGCACGTAGACGCAGGGGCAGGACTGCGTGGGCCTGAATCCGACTACCGCTAGGGCTTCATCGATAGCGTCGTGCCAGAGCGGGGGCGGCTGTGCGAGCCCGTGAAGGCTTCGTTCGAGCTAGTAGGCCATGGACTCCTTTGTCGCGGGGTCCATCGTGTCGTGTCATGGGGCGGGCTTGACCCACCCGTCCTTGTCGACGGAGGCCTGCAGAAGTGCCACGGCCACGTCCATCTACCCCTCTGGCCATCCGTGTTCGCACGCTATATTGAATAGCGTGCGGATGCTCTCGATGCGGCACACTGGTGCGTAGCTTATTCGGTATGCAATACCAGATTCCTGCATGGGACCTTGAGCTACAAGCCTGGCCTTGAAGCTTCCGGCGGCCTTTTGTTAGAATGAGAACCTCGCAATGGGGATATTCTCCCCCTTGGGGGCACTGGTGATTGAGACAAGCTCGTAGACCTTGTGTGACGAAGCTCGTCAACCCCTCTCGCAGAGCTGCGTTCTACTGCTTGGCTTGGGGCCAACTGATGGCGTCCATGAAGGTGTTCGGGGTTTTAACGGTTCTATGCTCCTCCCTTAAACCTTCTCGCTGCATCGGGATGCCTATGACGTGCACGTAGGCCCGCGGTTCTGGAAGTAATCTTACTCTTGATGAGCAAGATCCGGAGCAGTGCTGGCGTAATCGCAGACGGTTGCGCTGGGGTTGCCTATAAAATCGTCGGTCGTGAGCGCTCTTGAGTCGGGTCGGTTGTGGGCGGCGGTCGGGCATGCACTGCCGCTGTAGTTCATGCCGATCCTCAGAGAGCTGGGGGCATGAGCAGGGTCGACGGCGTCCGAGGCATTCGGCCTCCTCCGGGCGGCAGCGCGGGTGACTTCAAGCGACCGCGGAACTTCGGATGGTGTCGGCTCGAGCCCAGATTCATCGCCTCCCTGGCCGGTATCTGCACCCCATGTGCTCTGGTCCAGAACGGAGTTGCCCTCGGCGGGATTGCTTCTGTTGTTGACACCTTGTTGGTGCAGCTTTTCGTTAATCACGTTGTTGTGTCGCTTTTGTCGGATCTTTTCCCGGAGAAGGTAATTATGTGAATGGTAATCGATATGGTCGAGGGGGTCCAGTCCGTCTCCTTCATAGCCGATGCCCCACAGAGTAGGGGCATCAAACTCACGATGCCTCTCTGGTAAAAGACTTCGGCGGCGGGCACATTAAGAGTCCTCGAGTACGCCGGCGTCTTGATGGTCGTGACGTTTCTGTTTTCCATCACGTTGCCGGTTGCAGGGTTGTAGATCCAGTACGCCTCGCTGTCTCGACTGAAGCCACGGAGTATACCGTCGAACGCGCACTCGCTCAGCTTCTTCATGTTTCGCTTGTGGCGCACAGAAGCTCTGGCCCCGATTACGCGGAAGCGGGACAGGTCCGCTTCGCTGCTGTAAACCTTAGTGTACGGGTGGCGTTTCCCAGCACTGCGTGGGGTGACTTGTTAGAGGTGTATACCACCGTTAGCCCACAGGGTAGGTGGGGATGCTCGTCCTACATGAGGCAACGCGTGATCGCTGCCAACGTCTTTTTATCTCTTACGGACACGCCGTGATTATGACGCGTATTGGTTGGGGCGTAATCGACGGTGATGCCTCAGTCGGTGCAGCAGGTGAACTCGTGCCCGTCGTTCGCACCCCCTCTGTCGCACCGGAAAAGCGGTCCAGCTAAACGGCTTCTGCATTTTGTATGTGTCGAAGGTCTGGACGGTCTCGGACTTGGCCTTGAGCAGGTTGCTTTCCTTTCACAGCGAGAAGGTGTCGGTTCACTTGACGGAGTATCGGAATCCCCTTTTTTGCAGGTGAAGCGGTTTGTCGTCGGTGTGTAGTAATTGCATGGTTACTGTGGCCTGGCGCGTGGTCTTCTGCGAGTGCCCCGAGTGCGCAAGCTGCGTGCTCTTGCTGCTGGTGCAAACATCGCAAGGCGACATGCAGTTCGTGGCGTCTGCTCCGGTGCCCGCCTTCTTGAGCAACAGGTTCATGCTCCAATGGTTGAGATGCCCGCGTCGCCTGTGCTAGGTGTTTGCGTTGACTACGGCGTCAAATGCGATCCGCGAGCTATCGTTACACGGTGCCGAATGCCTGATGCTCCGAGCAGGTGCGATGTGTTGGCGTCGCGAGTGCCCCCTTTTACCCGGGTATGGCTTGAAAGCTGATTTCCAACGAGCACATGGCTGAGTCGCGCGGGTCTTGCTCTAGCTGTACGACGTGGTCACCAGCCGCCGCCTGTAGATTTCCGGCTTCGATGACGAGCCTGACCCCCTTTTTCATCTGCGAGGTAGGCGACAAGATGTGCCGTCTTGAACCGGGAACATTTAGCCCTCAAAGGTGCACGGGCTTTCGTTTCGAGCTGCAGTCCTTCACGGTATAGTAGACGAATCTGGTCTCTGTCCTTTTCAGATCGTTGCTACCGCTGGCCGTGATGGCCTTCGGCTTCGCGAGGCCCCTGTACTCCAGCATGATCGTCTTTTACTCAGGGATGAGACGGTTGTCAAGCATGGTCTCCGTTGTTCCGGTGTCTACCAGCAGAGTGTTTCCCGCAGAGGTGGCCTTGGCTTTCTATCCGGTGTGAATGGTGGCGTACATGAGTCCTTCGTCCGAATCGTCGCCGTCCGCACTGAAATCGATTGCGGGTTTCGTGTTGTTCGTCCTTCTCGTCGCTGGCTGATGATGAGGAGTATGTGCAGTAGCCTTACGCATGTCGTGAGATTCATCTGGCCGCTTTTCTCCTTGCTCGTAGCACTTTTCGTCCGAGTGTAAGTCGTGAAGTGGACTGAACACCGCTTCGTAGCTCCTGCTGACTCAGCCTCTTGCTTTCTCCCCCTCAAGTCTTGTCCGGGGGCAGCTCATGCGGATATGTACGCACTCGCCGCATTCGAAGCAGGTCACTTGTGGGCTCTAAGATGAGCCATGGCGATATCCTTGCCGACGATAGCGCCTTTGAAATCTTGAACCATGTGCCGCATGGTGGTTTGCCCCTGATCGACGCTGAAGTCGGGATCGGAGAACATGATCATCTTCATGTCCTTGTACTCGTCCGTGAATTTCCCTGACGCATACGCCCTTGAAGTAGCGATCCGAGGTTGTCTCTGCCATCTTCTCGGCCTTGCGTCAGAGGAGGTGCCTCTGGTTAGAGTAGTCGTTCGGGTTCTGGCTAGGCTCCATTGACGTGCTGACTAGCTCCTTCATGGCAGCTCGAATCACCTCATCCGTAACCATCTGTACGTGAGATTCAGTTTTCTGACAGCCGCCTGTCCATCTCCGTTGATCTCGACATTGTCCTCGTGCTTTAGGGTCGAAAGAGCCGACGGTAGTTCCACTAGAAGGTGTAGCATAGCGTACGTATCCTCGTTCGACTTGGAGTAGGCGGCGTAAGCATCACTGTCCTCAGCTGGCTTAGCTTTATCCCTAAACAGCGGGAGAATACCTCTGCGCGTAACCCCCAGATCGACACAGAGCTCCTTCATCCAACCTCTGAATTCGTCTAGATCCCTTCTGTCGAGCTCAATCAGCCCTCAAATGGTGTTGGTGTTGTCGCCGGGAAGATGAGCAACCAGTACGATGCGTCTTTCCTGTCACGATGCACTCCCCTTGTCTTGTGGTCTACAGGACGATGATGATGATGTTCCCTGCTGTCGCAACAGTTCTTCCTGTCGCAGGGGTCATTAGGTTGTGTTGTGGGCTCAAGCCCTCCGATGCAGTCCCGTTACCGTGTAGTGTACGGGACGGTGCTGATGCTGTTGGTTATCTCTGCTATCGAAGGAGTTATTCCTGTCGCAGAAAGTATTTTTTCCAGGCATAAACTGGAGGCCTCCCGATTCCGCTCCTGCCAACAAGGATGAGGCTTGTAGGTCGTTTTTCCCCGGCCTTGCTCCTGTTTACCCGCGTTTCGCGGACGGGTGTGTAGGACTAAGATGAAGACCGTCTTGACCCCGCTCCTGGTCGAAAGGACTACAGCATTGGTGGTCATTTCCCAGCCCCGCCCTTGTCTACCATCTGCTCGCGGACGAGTGTAAAAGACTGCGGGGAAAACCACCTCAGCCCCGCTCTTGCTCAGTAGCACTACGGTCGCAAGTCCCTTTTTGCTGGCTCCTCTCCTGGCACCCTTTCCTCGCGGTTATGTAGATAAGACCTCGTCGTGAGCCGCCCCTGCTGCGGATACAACAGCAATGTGTTTCTTGATTTGCGCGCTAGCGAAAGTGCAGGTATATTCAGCACGAAAGGGCGCTTTGCACAGTCTAAGTTGGTGTATATTGTGAAAGCCCTGCGTGTATGTGAGGCCTAACTCCGCTCACTTGCGCCTTCGTGGGTCGAACTCGCCTGTCTGGTCGACCGTATGCATGTTGACGATCTCTGATATGAAGCTTGGTCTTTCGCCTGTTTCTCCTCCGCTGTCGAAAGCACAAAAGTCCTGTGTAGCTAGGAGGTCCAGTTGCTAAACGCGCCGTGTCGGCCGCAGATCGATGGGACCGTGTTTATCGGAGGTTTATTATCTGTAGAAGAAACGCGTCTCAGCAGCAGCGAGCTTGTGCTGTGTGCTACGGTCGCTTTATAGACTGTGCTCGGTAGAGCATCCTACGATAAGGCATTATTTCGTCGAGATCTAAAGTAAGCTTTGAGATTGGTGGCGCGACCGATCTCAAATTTCAAAATATATTGAATGATCGGCGGCCTGAAACGCCAGTCCGTTTTCCAGGTGCAAATAATGGTCGACATTGGTGAAACAGCAGCGAATGGTCGAGCTTCAAACGGTCCAAAGCGACAGCAGAGCTGCGGCAGCACAGGAATGAAACATGGAGCAGTCTGTAGCCTGGTGGCTGAGCACAACAAGCAACCCGAATCAGCTGCAAGCCCGCCAGACCATTGCCATGTCCAGCTGTTTCAGTGTCAAACTCTCAAAAACAGGTGCCATGATGCGATTTCAATTTGTCCTACCACGTATCTCGTGGGGTGTGATTTCCACTTGATTTTGATCGTTTGACCATTTTTATCAGTCAAAACGGACCGTGCATACATGTGCTTGGTGAGTACCCAGGACACCAGCGGCTTTTCCACGTACTACGCTTGGAGCACAGAAATTTGATACCAGGTACGAGTATCTATTACAAATTTCAAATGAAGGCGTGGAGCGCCCCCCCCCATATATCCTGATTTTCATGGGTCTCAAAACTGCCAACAACCTTGGTGTTTTTTTTGTGTGTCATAGATGGCTGTAAGATACCGCTTACGACACAGAACACTATATTGGATATTATCTTCGCCTTCGAAAGCGTAATTCTCAACTGGTGAAAGGACTATCGGCTGTTGATGAGTGATTAGATTTGATCGCCTAGTGCTAATTCTCCTGCACAGTAGTACGTTTTGGCCACGCTGGCACGCAGTCATCTCCTGGTACCCGGGTTTCCGGGCACTCTATTTTCTCGAGGTTTATCGGGACCAAACAAAAGCGCATCGCTATCTGAACACGTCGCGTGTATAACGTCGGCTGCTTCGTGCTTACGGGATGGCGACCCCGGTTTAAGACCGAGGCCTATACATCGACCGAAAGATTCTTCAGTGGTCGAAAATGGTCGAAGTTTGGGGTGCTCAAAATGAGACAAACAACGACCCCCATCTCGAAGTTATCACTTCACTCACTTTATGTACGATGATTTGCCAGCTCCATATTTCGAAATGTCGATATCGTTAGGCAGGGTGTCCAACACTGCAGCTGTCAACTCGCAGATATGTCCGACGGACATAGAAATGTTAGGTCTACACCACGAGATCTACTGGAATGTAATGCAGTGCACGATGTGCGTTGTTGTCAATCTCTGCTGTCGTCTCTGCACCCAACGAGGTTACCAAGGAGAGCCATCACGAAAAGCAAAAAGTCGAATGCGTCGATCTTTATCCGGTTCTCCATACATACGACAAAGTATGTTTGCCCGCCGGGTTTCACAGCAGACCGAAGCAATCGGGAATACACAACGATGCGTCAGGTCATGCGTAGGGTATTGCAATGCGATCTCAACAATAACGCGACTAACGTATCTCATTACAACGACGCAAGTATGCACTCTCATCTATCGGACTGTCAGCGAAACGCTTTCAGCGCAGGCCTTTGCTTATTGAGGGACGGTGCACTTGTCGCCAGGATTGCATTGATAATTCACTCGAACGAGCTTGCTCACACGAACTTGTCACTTCACGTCAGGGCTACAGTACACGTACACAGCTGACAACGCCAAAGGTCGGACGTTATCAAAGGCATTCCCTGGAGTAGTCACGCAGAGGAGTTGTAAACCCTATAGCACCGTTGAAACCCGCACGTATACGACAAAGGATGGCCATACGATTTGAGTTGCAGGCATACTTTTAGTGCGCAATAGCTTGTTGTGCACTTCAGGGCCGTGGATCTCACCACGTCCAAACCACCACACCCTGGTTGCATAGCACATGTTTTTAACAAACCTCGGAGCACAATGCTGCCGTTCGTGTAGCAACGCACCTACCGCAACAGAGATACCTGGTGCACCCAAAATCGGGGCACAGTATGGTAGCGGTGTCAATCACGGGAATGAAGCCATTGGGGCACGCGAAGTGCGAGCAGAACGTCTCGCGGCTTTGACTAACCTCGCACATGCCCCCTTTGCACTTCGTGGTTCGCGCGTCTTCGATGAGAGTAAAGTTGTCCGGGCATCCGATAGAGTTGCACTGCGGCTTCGTTTGTTTAGCTCCTGTGTACATGACGAAATAGGATCTAAACGAGACGAAAGAGGAGTCGCGCTTCGATTGCCTCAACGATTTCAGTTGAAGGCAGTGGTTGGGCTTGACTTCGAAGTCATATACAGCGCGTCTGGACACCTAGAAGCACCGCTAGCTCAAGCGCCCACGGACGGGAGGAGATTCGAAAGTACACCAGGAACAGTAGTTCGCCAGCATATAAACTGGACATATTGCTGCTATTAATAGTGCAAAATTCTCTACTTCGTGAAAAAACGTTACCCCTCGGCTTGAAGCTCCCAGCAATTGTTTCTGAATCACTGTCATCGTTCTTCGATCGAGTAGGGTTGCTTCATTCAGCATTGTTGTTGGCACAGAAGCTAATCGCCACCACCACCACCCACTTTCGTAGCATAGGTCTCGTGCCCCGTGAATTTGCGCATTCGTGACCTCGTGGGAGTAAGAGTCATGCGTATTTCTGAGTGATAGGAATCTATCATATTCCACTCAACAACCGACGTTGCCGGAACGCGTAGAATACACCCGACTAATAATCAATCACACCACCCTGCGTAGATATCCAACGAAGGTCGTAGAAACGGTCATCAGGCACTTGCTTCGATGAGGGAGAAAAGACCGGTCTTCTCAAGGGGGGTCTAGGCTCAAGCATGGGCCTGTTTTTTGTTCGATATCGTGAAAGTTCAGCTCGGCGGCCTTGAGATAAAAAAGAATACAAGGGAAAAAAACGATAATAGAGTTTCGAAAAAAGTGAGCAGTTCCTCAGGACTGCAGCCCCGTGTTTTGAGGACACACTCCCAGCATTTTGAGTGTCTTGTCCGGAAGAAAGGACTATGGTCTAAAAACGGTTAGCCTTCCGAGAAGCGCAGCTCCGTTCGTGGACGAAACGCTTGGGATTCCTTGGGGCTTATACCCGACACAGGGCTGCAGCAATAATAGGTTTAAGAGTCACACACGACAATCCGCGTTTATTCGTCCGGAAGGCGCTTCACCTATTACAGTCGCAAGCGTCACCGAGTCGTCCGCTTTCGGTTAACCCCCTAGTTAAGGAGCCCCGAAATATGAAACAGTTCGTCTCTCATCAAGTGCGACTCCTACCGTAGCACGTGGCTGAAGCTCTGGTGTGCAACCCTCGGTCAGAACAGACGAGAATGCCGGCGTCTACTTGCAGCGTTCAAGCTTTGGATCCTAAACGAGATGGAGTCTCACATGCATGTGCTCAAACAGTTGCTACAATACGAGCACTACTACTGTGGTACTATCGCAGTAACGTGCCGCTACTACAGTGCTACCTCCACCACTGCCACAGCTGTAGCTGCTTCTACTACTGCTGCTACTACAACGACTGGTACATGTTGCCTCGATGTGCATGTCTACAATCGAATCGACGCTGACCGCATTCGCAATATAACGTCACGACGCATTCCGTGTCAAGGCAGAGCAGGGCGACGGCGTCAACGTCCGACTCCAAACCATGTACTTATTTGGCAACCAGGGGGTAGCCTTACACATTTCCCCCAGTGTCAGTGTTGTCCTACTAACTCGATGGTCCATGTGTGTCCTGTTTTCGACAAAGCCCACCGTAATCGCAGCGGTGCCTCCTCGAGCAGCCAGTATCGGGGCGAGGGATCGTGGTAGCGTGTTCGACCTGAACAAGGTTGTTTTTACATGCGAAGTAGGAGCAGTACGCTTCGCAGCACAACCCGTCCGTGCAGCCGGAATCGGCGCACATGGTGGCATCAGCCTTGGGGATCTGGGTGTAGTTGTCGGGGCACGCGTGGTGCGAGCAGAACGCCTCGCGGCACCGGGAGACCTTCGCACGGGTGGCCTTCGCACGCCACACTCATTTCGTCGTTGATGGGAGTGTAGCCGGCCGGGCAGCCTATGCAGTCCTGGACCTGCCGAACAAGGAGGAAGTGAAAACAGAGGCACCGACATGTGTCGTGCACACTTGTCGTTTCCAGTATTTTGTACGACGCTGACCCTAAAGCTTGACCATGGTGTTGTAGGCGAAAGTTACTACCGTACAGGCGCAGCAAATGGAGCTTTGAACCACCCAAACCATAACGATGATATCATTTGAGCATAGGGGCGCGCCAAGATAGAGGTAACACGTTTTATAGTGGATCCCCAAACCAAGGACAGAGCTCGATAACGCAAACAAAGGTCGATTCGATTTCGTTTCGTGCGGTTAGAGTATGCGTACCCCTAGGCCTCGGTATTGTTCGTCGGATTTGACTTCCTATCGGATTACTGTGAAGTCAGTTTTGGGTGACTTGCGAGTTACTTACTTTATTGCCATAGTCAAGAGCGTGACGTGGAACCGTGATGAGGTAGAAATCGCACCGGTTCTTCGGGCACGCGCGATTTTGACGCTCTGCGATCTGCCCATTTTTGCTGCAGTAGTGTCACCAGCCACGCATGGATGGGCGGACAACCCTACCCTGCTTCGATCGACTGCTGGTTGGCGCTATTAGAGATTGAGCACCAACGAAAAACAATTTTTATCGTTCTGCACCACCGCCGTCGGGTCGTATGAAACACGGTGTGCCAACCACACATTCGACCCCAACAAGTACTGCTTTTTATACAGGTACAGAGAGACTCCATCGAGAAGTCTCCGCGCTGACATGAGACTGGCCCCAGCAGCGTTTGAAGAATTTTGACCCCGTTATACAGTCAAAGAGAGGATAAGGCCTGGATCAGCACCATTGGTCTCTGACACGAGTAGAAATCCAACCACCAAAACATCTAGTCTCGAAAATGTTGTTGATCGATTGCACTGTGCAGGCATCGGGCGCCTGCTGAAAAGGAATCCGTTCCTAAAAATGCGACACTTCCTCCGTCCTTGTACAAGTTAAGAAATTCACACAGAACTGTGTATGTCCGGGTGCGGCACTACCGTAACTCCTGGACCATTGCAATGGCTATCACTGTACTACTTATAGCAGAGCCCGAACTCGATGTACTCCAACACATTCGCTGCATAGTGCAGGAGTTTCGACGTTGATTTAGGCGTTTGGTACTACAGTAGCGTCTTCTGTACTGCAGCAGGATGCTTTATGCTCAGTAGGATGAAGGGTTCGGTGGCCGCGGAGGCCTGTGTTGCCCACACCGCCTCGGTTACCCGTGCACAAAGGCGCCATCAGAGGCACAATGTGTATGTAGCCGAAGCGGAGAAAACTCGTGATTAGATCACGTCGAATAGATGATCTAACTCCGAAGAGAAAAACATGTAGAGAAATACCAGGCACAGTACACAAAAAACTGGTAGATCAGAAAACAAGTACTGTGATATAACTCGATTTACAACTATTAATAGGGGGCACACAAAAAAAAAAGATACCACAGTCCTCGGAAGGTCAGAATTGAAAACAAAGCGGATCGCTGTGATCCCAGGACGAAATAAGCAAAGACCATTTTTTTTCGTATTTTGCTCCTTTTTTCCACTTGGTTTCAGAGACCCCCCGTATTTGTTTTTGCTGGTTGGGGGGGAGGGGTGTATTCAATAGGAAATATGTACCCGATCTCATTCATGGCCGTAGTCGTATGACCACAGACCCTCGCATCCCTACGATGCCGGGATGGAGCATGTCGGGTTTTCATCGACCAGGTAGACATTGCTTGCACCAAGCGCGAAACGCCGTGAGGTGTCTGGCGAGTCGCATGAATAGTGAGCTGCATCCTACTAAGAACCGCTTGTAAGGCGGACTTGCATATGGATGACAGCTTCAATGAGTTGATTTATTGTCCGGCGTTGGCAGTTCCAGAGACAACGGTGGGAGTACTATGTAACTGCCTCGTGGGTGCCTTGCCTTAAACCCTACGTGATACGATCACTTCTCTTGTGCGGAGTGAAGGTTATTTACCTCGCACAAATGATCTAACCAGACAACCAGCTGTCGATGACCGCCAAACAAAAACATGAGAAAAAACGGTATACCCTGATTGTTAGCTCACGAAGTAAGCGGCATGTTTTAGAGTGTCGTTGCCAAACGACGCCAACCCAACTGGGGGGGGGGGGTCATTGAAAAAAGTTGACTCATTGGTTCATGGGGTCCCAAGGGGCCGGTTTTTCCATTCAGTATAGGGGGGGGAGTAGTGGGGTATCTCGGATTCAGATCCACGCGCAACCTTGTTTACGACCATATAGGTTTCAGTATACACCTCACTACGCAGATGTGGCATATGTGTGTGTTCTTCACATTGAACCGGTCTTTCTACCCGACGACATCCACCATAACCAGTGTCCGTGCTCATTCTTCAATCCTAGAAGAGAAATAGGTTATGTGGTCACAAAGCTACACCACGGCGGTACTACGTTGCCACGTCTGCAAGAAAAACCAACGATAGGAGAAAAAAACTGTCGTGCTCCCCCCCCGCCCGCAGGCCATGTGATAAGCTTGATAAAAAAAACTGGGAGGAAAAAAACATAACTATCAATACTACTTGTATGCAGAGTAGGGCACGGAACCAATCGAAGATAACGAAGGGGAAAAAACAAACAGGCGACTGAAGCACAAGCCACCGCCCTCCAGGTAGCGGCAGAGGTTTGTCGTACGAGGGGCACAGCCAGGTTCTCTGTTATTGCCCGCTTGGTACCTTGCTACCCTGACTGCCGTATCCGCCCTGCATTCGTCAACTATGCCCAGTTTCTTGACGTCAGGCAGTACGAAACAGTCAAAGCAGGGTCGTCATCGACCCTTTGCCACATGACTCCTGCAATACTATTAATACTATTAATAATCGATCGTAAAAGAAAAAAAAAGAGCGAACTGAAAACCAAAAAAAAAAAACAGTACGAAACAAACAAAGCAGACTCGTCATCGACCTACGCCTCACGACTCCTCCTGCAATACTATACTATACTATACTATACTATACTATAGTATACTATACTATACTATTAATAATCAATCGTAAAAGGGGGAAAAAAAGATTTAACTGAAAAATCAAAGAGAATCAGCGCATAAAGGAAATAAAAGGGAATGAAACAAATAGATGAAAAATTAAAAAAAAATCGTCGAAGACAAAGGAGGGCCACGTTCGAACCAGCTGCACCAGTTGGTGGGACGAGTAGTACAGCGGTCGTGTTCTATTTCCTAGTCGGCCTGGTGCTTTGCTACCCTGTCTGCCACCTCTTTCCTACTTTCGTCCACCGCAGTTTCACTTCTACTTCTCCCATTCCCCTCCCTCCCCCCAT
>JBBMHQ010064842.1:0-14088 GCA_037834295.1 Postelsia palmaeformis
TGCAGGAGCGGGGTGTACTGATTATCATTGCAGGAGGGGTGGGGGGGGTTTTACTCGATATCAGGCATGGCCGTGACCATAGACCCTCGCACCCCTACAATGCCGGGACGGAGCACGTCGGGTTTTCACCGACAAGGCAGGCATTGCTTGCTTGCACCGAGCTCACAGCGCCGTGAGGTGTTTGGTAAGTCGCATGAAAAGGTGGACTGCATCCTACTAAGAACAGTTTGCGGGGCAGACTTTCTTGCGTGTGAATGACAACGTCGATTTGATTGTTTTTTTTCGTCTGGTGTGGTGACTTCCAGGGACAGCAATGAGGAACACTATGTAACTGCCTTGTGGGTGCCTTACCGTATACCTCGTACACATACGTGACTCGATATTTCCCGTTGTGCGGAGTCAAGGTTCTACATCCCGCACAGCAAATGTTGAGGCGCGACAATTCCCCTCGTGCGGAGACTTCGACGAGGATCCATGTCACTGGTATCATAGACGGAGAGCGACTGTAGCCGACTGTGATTTTTCCTTGGCAGTCAGTGTCCATGCCATTATTGGCATGAAGTTTATATTGATTTGATGCGTACTGGATACATATTTTGGTATTCAGTTTGAAGATTGTGACCTGATATTGATTTTTTCAGTTTGTTTTGCTTCATTGATGTTGAATACCTGGTCCTGTATTGATATTTGTGTTGAAGGCGATGTTGATAATTGGTATTGAATACCATCTATTGCATGTGTTGGGCAGCGTTAATCGGATTTGTAGCGTTTGTAAGAAAAAAATGGATAACATTTGCTGTTGCTTGTTCAAACTTGGTTCGATGCTTGTTCAGCGCTTGCTTATTGTTGCTCAGTCTGCGTACGATCTATCTCACCGATGCGGTCATTGCTTTTTTTTATACAACACACAGACAACGCGCAAAGAGCGCACAAATGTTGGAGGTGCCTTAATGTGGAGTAGGAGAGGTGATGCGCCTGGAAAAGGATGTATGGTCAAACGACTAAGGCAAGCAACAAATGAGTACCCCACTCCGTGTCGAGAGGGATGCGTGGTCAATGGTCTAACCGCTAGAATAAGTCTAACAATAAATGAGCCCCCCCCCCCTTCCCCTCCTTGTGTTTGATCGACGGCAGGTGGTGATGGGCACGTCAAGTGCCTACATTTTCAGCGTGTGTGTACTGCTGGTGAAGTGCTCCTTCAACCCCTTGTTCCCCTCCAAGTGCGTGTCTAAAACGCCACGCAATGCCACATGAAACCTTTTTGTCAACCATTATTACGGGGAACCATAGTCAACAGGACCACAAATTTGTTGGTAATAATGACAAAAATGTACACAGTAGGTCATTGTCTTTACCGTAGGTCCTATTTATTAGGGGGCTCCGTAACAGCAGTAGCGAATATGCTGTCTGGAGACGGCACTGAAAACAGTGATCAGGGGCAACATAACACTTTTTATGGGTATTACATTCGGGGGAAATGTAGCTGATACGGGTTCAACCGTCGAATAGATCATTTAGACAGATCATGATCTATCTATCTATCTGACTACTGTAGATCATCTAGTTCCTCATCTGCCGTTGTGATTCGAAAGCAGATCCAATCCAGAAGACACGTGCTAGATCGTGAGCAGATGAGATGACTTCCGTCGATAACGTGAGCGAGACGAATCAGATTGCGAATGTGCCTGCCCTGATAATATCTGCTGTATCTCGTGAAGTAGGTAGGGGTCGAGGGTCTGCCCGAGGGGTGTGCTAGGTTTTGGGATGCGATTAACCATGATCGATATACGCGCTGCGTGCTTTCGCAGGTGCACGTTCGAGACTGCCGCGATGCTTCTCACCCTGGTCAGCCTGGGGAAGCTCATGGAGGCCATCGCTAAAGGCCAGGTGCGTGCCAAGCTTGGCAACGCAATGTATAGATTGTCTATACAGCAGTATTGGTCCCGCTATAGTGCCGGTAACGGTATACATGCGCCAGCCAATAATACCGGCACTATAGCGGCAACCAACCAGCATTATTCCCTCCGCCCACTACCACACCAATATAATAGTAGTTCATCCCATCTGTGCCAAGCGATTTCACAGGTACTGTAGCGGGCAAGGCGGCACTATAGAGGGACCACTACTGTACCTATTAAACATTATCACACTGGGTGGTAAGGTAGCACACCCCCTCCGACGAATCTCCAAGCTGATTTTTCTCGACAGCGGAGAGGGTGCCTGGCGCCGGGCATGTTTTGTTTTTTTTAACAATAGAGGTGGCACATTTCCGCTAGAATAAATTCTGAATGACGGGGTTCCTTGACCCAAAACCGTCGGAATGCCAATCTTGTTTCGGAAAAAGACGTTTTAGTATACGTGCGCCGTAGGGTTATTCATCGGCATGCAATGTGATTTCTGCTGAAGTCTGTGTAAGGGTGAGGGTATGGAGCCTTTCAAGTAAGGAGCCTCAGAAAACTTGAATGAACCTTCTACATCGTAGAACGCCTCCTCGCCGAGTCCCAACGCCGCCATTTTCGTTGTTGTGCGCCCTATTAGGGGGGGTGTTATTCTATCACCCGTGTGATAAGTGTTAATAAGCTATTTCATACTCGTAGTCAGCCGCCAAAGAGGAAGAGACAGAAATAACACCAAGAGAAGGAAAAGCTCGCGCTTCGCGCTCGCGGGCCTCGTCATGGAGCAGTCTGGGACATTGTATGTGCCTGTGCTGCGACCAGTGTCCCGTGTGCCATCGATGGGACCAGTGGTTCGGGTGCCTGCGCTGCCGCCAGTACTCCGTGTGCCTTCTCGGTGCCATCAGATTCTATTACGGGGAACATAGTAAATAGGACCACATTTTGTTAGTAAAAATAACGAGATATATAGATTTTTGAATGTACCGTAGGTCCTATCCAATATGGTCCCCCGTAAGAGGTGCCTGTGCTGCTGCAGCCAATATTCAATACCAGGTACTCGCACCTGTTATGATTTTGCGATGCGACCAGTGTCCAGTGTGTGTTCGCTCTTTTTTGTTTCTGCGGAAGCGTTGAGGCGCACGACAGCGCAGGCTATGTATGGCGTGAGGTTTCTGCGCTATAGAAAGAAGTCTCCCTTCCCCGCCCTCCCTACCATGGCATGCACTAGATCGAAAGCTCGACTCGTGCTACCCCCTATACCCCTCCCTTACCTTGCCTCCGCCATGCTCGGCCACCTGCACCCTACCCCCCTGATGCTATCTCTTCGCGAACGCCGGGCGTGCCAATGCCAACACCGATACTACCCAACGCTCAACATCTACACCAACACCATCGATACGGCCACTACCATCATCAACACCGACACCACTGACACACCGACGCCAACACCAATCAATCAACCGATGCCACCGCTACCACTTCTACCTACACCAATACCATCAACGCCACCCAACACCAACCCCACTCACCACCACCACCACCACCATCACCCCCAACACCACCGACACCACCACAACCACCGCCTTCAACCTTCAGACGTCGTCAAGCCTCACCGCGCTGGTCAAGCTACAGCCGAGGACTGCCCTGCTTCTACCGCCGTCCGGCGTTAACGCTGGCGTTAACGTAAATGCTGCGGCGGGTTCAGTGAACGGAGGCGCTATTCCCAGCGGCGGCAAAAAGAGGGCGTCGAGTAAGGGCAAGATCGAGGCCAAGGAGATCGACGCGGGGCTTGTGCAGGTAACAAACGGGTTGCGTGTTTCGTTTCTAATTCCGTGCGTTTTGTTTTGTGTTTTCATGTTTTTGCTGCGAACATGTATGTAGCGTTCATTGGTTTGTGCGGGTGTTTTTTTTCTGTTTCGCGGTTATTAACTGGGCAGCGTGTTCAGTTTTTGCTGGTTTTAGCTTTGTTGTCGCTGTTTTTTAAGTTTGATATGTTAGGGTGGTTTCTAACGACACGTATTTAGCAAAAAACTTGCCAAAATAGCAAGTTTTTGGAAATTTGGATTTACCAAAATAGCAAGTTATCGGACATTTGGATTTGCCAAAATAGCAATTTGGATTGACCAAAACAGCAAGTTTTCAGAAATTTGGATTTGCCAAAATAGCAAGTTTTTGCCAAACTTTTTATGGGTATTCCCCAAGCCCTTCGTTGGCAAGTTTTTGGAAATTTGGACTTGCTATTTCGTTCAGCGAGTTCTTAGCAAGACTTGAAAGCCCAATTTTCCAAAAACTTGCTATCTTGGCAAGTTTTTACAGTGTCGTTAGAAACGACCCTCAGCCCCAGTAGGACTACAGTCCCGATTTGGGGATACACTATTCATAGTTGTATTTTGAGTGGTTCGACTGCAGCCCTAGAAGAGTTAGTGGCGCGGTTACCATAATAAGCCACTCTCGGCCTGACCAGCAAATGCATGCTACGGCAGGGATAGCACTTTATGTATTCATGTTTCTAAACGCTATTAATAGGAATGTAACCCAATAGATAACCCTATTAATCTTTAAATAGTAGTATGTATCTCACGGAAAATACTGCAAAAACACAATGGATGTTCCAGCGACATTGCGTCAAGGAGCTTGGCCGGTCAGAAATATTTGCCTTGGAAGGCAAAGAGTGCTGCCCCTATCGTAGCCCCGCCTCGATCATCACCACCACCATCGTCACTACGACAAGTACCATCGTTGTCACCACCACCACCAGTAACGATTCATCATCACAGCAGTAACAATGGTTGTTTGCCGTGGCGTGACCAGGTGGGTGACCAGCTATTGGTGAAGCCCGGGTCGCTGCTTCCAGCGGACGGCGTCGTCATCTCCGGCAGCAGCACCGTCGACGAGAGCATGGTGAGACGCCACCCACGGCCTGTCCGCTCTCTATTGCGGGGGAACGTTCTGCAGCGACCATAACCGAATATGGTGTCTAAGGGTAGGATACCTGTCTTTTGGGGTCCATCATGGGTTCTGACTATATATAATATTAGCCCCCCCCGTATTATACGCTTGCTACTATGGAGGTATAGCCCTTTCTGGTCGTTTTTTTCTGATATAACCGAGGTCCTCAACTGAGCAACTACAGTACAGTGCCTTAAAACCACTTCTTTTTTTCCCAAAGCAATGCCTACCTACCACATGTAACCCCCTTCAAACTAGCGCCCTTCCTCAAAAACCAGTTCGGGTAAATACCCGATTGGACATCTATATCTAAATAGCACAGCTCGACGAAATCTCGACGGCTCGCCACGGAATCGTCTAGAGATGACATCTTTGTTTGTATTTGCGACTTCGGGCGCACCTTTCGTCTAGTACCTACAGTAGTCTAGGCTATATGGCTAGTCGGGTTGACCTTTCATTTTATTTTCTATCGAAAGTGAGTTTTTGGGCAAGGTAGGAAGCTCCTATGATTTATAATCAAATCAGGAGCCTCGGAAAAAATAGAAAAAATTGCTACCCTTTTCGCTGCCATCGTGGCCTGTGCCTGTGCCTGTGCCTGTGCCTGTGCCTGCCTCTACGAGAGCTACGAGAGCCTGTCTGTGTTCGTGGCCATGATGGTTGGTAGTAATACTAGGCCTGGCGGTAGGCAGCAGTAGCTCGCCCCTAGAGCAATATAGGTCGTTGAGGTTGCGCTGGTCGGTAGTTGTTGTAAAGGTTGACGGTTCCGTTCGGGTCTTGCCATTAGTTGGTATTACGTACGCGGAGCCATAGTAACACAAGACCACAGTCATACCTGGTACATATTACTGGGGATGCATACCTGGCATTTCGGGGCACCATACTGTAGTAAAAAGGACCAAATATTGTTGGTAAAATAGCGAAATGTACAGGTTTTTGTATGTACCGTAGGTCCTGTTTGCTATGGTCCCCCGTCTAGTTAATATGGTCACCCGTGATAGTATCCAGAATCCATATTTGATGACAAACAAATGTACCCCCCTCATGTTCACGCGGCATGCTTGGTTATGAGTACTGCCTGGTATGATTCGCTCCGTCGCAGGTCTTACGGTTGTCGGTAGGGTCTCGGCGGTTACTCTACGGCGGAGTATACACCCAGGGTTGTCTAGGACGATGATGCTGATGGTGATGTTTTCACACCACGACTATGAAGGGGGACCATATTAAATAGGGGACCTGCGGTACACTCAAAAACCTATCTAGTTACGTATTTTTTGCTAGCAAGATTTGATCCTATTTACTATGGTTCTCCGTTATAGCTTTTTTTTTGTGGAATCAATAAGCCGCGGTCACAACCAGACTGAAAATAAAAATTGTGTCTATGGAAGAAGGAATATCTCGTTCCAAAATGTCAGGTGAGTGTAGTATCAGCACGCAAGGGTAACGGTTCTCACGAGCCGTGGTTTACTGTCCCGCATAATTTGCAACCAAAGAATTGCCAGGAGTATATATCCATGGTCGGTATATAGGTACACTCGAAAAACAAAAAAAGAAGATAAGGATTGATACAGCAGGTTGTGTTGACGTGCTTTTGACGGCTGGCTCTGATGCATTTGAGCTCTGTATCGGCACAGCTGGTATTGGTGCGGTGGTGGCCGTCGCGTCTCGTGAAAGGGCTTTTAGAAATACACGCGACGTTGATTTCGGTGGTGACAGTCGTGGGGTCGAGAACTCGTACCAATAGCGTGCCGATGTTGTTGGTGTCGCTTTTGGTGTCAGGGCTGTGTTGATGTGGTGGTGCTGTTGACGTTGTTGTTGATGCTGCTATTGCTGTCTTGTTGATGCTTTTATTGATGTTGGTGTTGATGTTGATGTTGCGATTGGTGTCGGCGTTGGTGTTGTTGATGCTGCTTTTGGTTGTTGGTGTTGATGTTGCTGATGTGATCTGTCCGATGCGTGAACGGTCTGTCTGACGATCAATTGCTGAGTTCTGAAAAAATCCCATCCCACAATTTTCTGCCGAAACGGCTCGACCCATCAATCAACGGACATCGCGGCACGCACCTCGTTTGGCGCACACGAAACGCACACGCTTCAGATAACGGGTGAGAGCATGCCTGTCACGAAGGCCGCAGGAGACCTCGTCTTCGGATCGACCGTGAATCAGCTGGGCTCCTTCATCATGCTAGCGCAGGGGGTGGGACAGGACACCGCTTTGAACCAAGTCGTTCGTCTAGTTCAGGTGAGGACCCAAGAAATAAACGCATGTCGTTCGTCTACACAAGCGTGTGTATCTGGCACGTGCTACCAGTTACGACGCATGATTTACAATATCTGGCTTTTTTCTTTCAGATTTTTCTGTTTGCGAAGTGCAAATTCCCTCAGGTTTGAGTAGTGTTTTGTTTTTTTTCCCTGTATGTGTTTTTAATATTCTGTTCTAGAATCAGTAGGGTCTATCCTCGCGCCACGTTCATCCCCCTTTATTGTCCGTTTTGCTTTCGTCGGAAACTGCTTTTGGTTGAACGTTTTACAGGAGGCACAGTCTTCGAAGGCACCTATTCAGGCGTTCGCGGACCGCATGTCTTCCATATTTGCCCCCGTCGTCCTTTCGCTGGCCTCCATCTCCTTCTTCTCCTGGTGCGTAGCGCACAAAACTCGTATTGTACGGTACACGACGCACGGTGAACACCGTACGGTACGGTGAATACCGTACGATGCGGCGAATACGGCACAGTGATTGCCGTACAATACGAATACGTTGCCGTTCGGTACGACACGCCCTGCACAATATCACACGCTTCGCACAGCGCAACAAGCGCTCCACAGAACAGCCGAAACGCCTGCTCATGGTACCGAACACCGTTGACTTGAGTGAATTCCAACACGAAGGCCGCGCTGAAATTGTCCTGTGCGAGTAAGCACAGGTCGACGCAATATCACGAGGGTTGGGGTGCTGAAACCTTATGCCTGATAAACGATGTATTAGATGGAAGCCGGTATAAGGGCAGGACGAGAGATACATTTTGTGGCGCATGGCTATGGTAAAAACTTGAACAGCGAAAGAAGGGACGGAAGCGAAGAAACTTTTTGGTCCAGCACACACAATGTACGGCAATTACCGTACAGAGCGACCTATACCGTGCAGTGTATGGCAAACGCCGTACAATACAGCACATGCCGTAGTTGACGACAGACACGTTACAGTTGACGACTATAAGAACAGGGCGTATATTGCTACAGTATATATAGGGTTATCATTTTCTGCCCTAAAACTCTTGCGGCTTACAAAATCGGGGCTCCCAACTGAGGGAAGTTTCTCAATGCTACTTTTACCCTGTACCGCTGGAATCCCCAAAACGTTCCACAGTATTATTCGTGATACGCATTGACCACGACTGCATTGAACGGGCTGAGCCTTTTACGGTGCTACGGCAGGTGTAGAGATCCTATACTAAATCAAGTGAAAATCCCCAGAAAAAGTAAAAGCTACCCATACCGTCGATCATGCCTCAACAAATCCCCCGCCTGTGTTTCTCGCGTGTAACCTTCGCGTGCGCATGCATGCCGTCTCTGCCCTCTTTCGGCGCCGTCGTCCCCCACCCCACCCTGTCTCTGTTACCCTGTTCTCGCCTGCCGGCCTGCCTGCCTGCCCGCATGAAACAAAAATAAAATCCTCTCCGCACGGTCGCCAGGTTCGTCCTCCTCTCTCAGGACCCCCGACCGCGTTGGCTGGGCATTTTGGCTGACCCAGCGCCGGGAAGCACGGCCTCCGACCCGTTCCTGTTCGCCCTGCTTGCCGCCGTCGCCGTAACCGTCGTGGCCTGTCCGTGCGCCCTGGGCCTGGCGACGCCTACAGCGGTGATGGTGGGGACCGGGGTAGGCGCGAAGAACGGAGTTCTCATAAAAGGAGGCGCCGCCTTCGAGGCTGCTCACAAGGCAAGCAAGCTCTCCCAAACCCGTGCTACGTGCCATAGGGGTAGGATTGGTCATTTTGCTCCGAGGCTCGCTTCCTCAACCGGTTCCGATTTTGAGAGGTGTAAGCTGTAAGCCTGATACGCAAGCTCATTGGTTAGGTACGTATCGAATAATGTAGAAGAAAACTCCACCTCGAATCCAAGGGTCTTAAGCAGCTCCATGTACTTCGGATTGCCCTAGATATGGTACAAAGACAAAAAAACGGTATACCGTAAGAACAGCGAGAGCGTTGAGTCTGCACAGGGTAGGGTGCGATGGTTTATGAGCGCTACTATGTTGGTAGTTTCCTCGGTAACGGCAAGGGTGCTGAAGTCGAACGTTTTACTTTCGGGAAGCCCTCTCTCTAGACCACGATATTCGTTCCCGAAAACAGCTTGTTCGGTGCAAATTCCGTATTGGCAACCTTCCCATTCTGGAAGCATCAGAGCGCTCGAAAATCATCGCCTCCACTCCTGTGCAAACTAGGCGCTCTTGGCTTTTTACTGTAACTCGCGGGCTACTTCTGTTGAACAAATGCAGCTGTTGCTTCTCTCGTCCCTTCTGTGGGCGTCGACGCTTTGTGAGATGACTCGACCGTGCTCGCTGCTGCTCCTGCTGGCCCCTGCTGCTCCTGCTGCTGCTGCTGGTGCCGCCGCTCAGGTGGACACCGTGCTGATGGATAAGACGGGGACCCTGACCATGAACAAGCCGACCCTCACTGATGTTGTGTCCCAGGTACGACTGTAACCCCTTATAATATAGAGCATACCTTTAATTGTCTAGGCTATCAACGTGACGCGCTCTATACCTCGGCCCAAACCCGATTTTGATGTAAGAATGCACACATCGGACGCAACTTCCGTGTGGGAAATACCGTGGAATCTCGTGGGATTAGTCGCGCGGGTTTCTAGGGAAGTCCCATGGAGGAAAATCCCGCGGGACCCCGTGGGATCCCGCGGGAACACACGAGAACACACGAGAAATGCACACGTCGGACATGGAATAATTCCCCACTTGGTTATCTAGATATTTTAGGGCAGATAGATCTTTATGATCTGTATGATCGAGCTCATGCTTCCGGGTGGGAGCCGTATATTCTGCATGACCTATCTAGGACATGTTTCCTGGGTTGTATCTGTGTACCATACCGGCCCTGCACAGCATCCCGCAACGGCAGGTGATAAAGAAGATGATGTAAAGTATGCTCTACTGACCTAGACCACGGTATGTATGTGGGACGTGTGAAGCAATATACGCGCGACCCGACGGTTGATCAATCACACGGGCTATAGGCTTGTATGACGTCGAAAAAAAAGTTGTTGAAAAAACGCGAACGCCAGTTTGTAATACACCCTATGGTCTTGGGCTGTCCCTCAATTGATTGGAACCCACCGCCCCTCCTCCCTTGGAACCCCCCCATCGCACCCTGCTGTCGCATAACTCATGCCTCCCTGCCTCTACTAAACGCTATTCTGTGTCCTTGGACTGCTTTTTGTTTTTTGGTTCGCTCTGTTTTTTTGTACGAGATATGATGAATTATTGGGCCTAAGTACTGTACCCCCACCCCCACCTCCCCTACACCATGGCGGCGCGGCTTTGGTCTCTCACGTGATAGGGTAACGCAAACACCAAGGACTCGGTGCTCGCCCTGGCTTCCGCAGCTGAGGCCTCCAGCGAGCACCCCGTGGGCCGCGCCGTCACCGAAGCCGCTCGCGCGAGAGGGGTTTCCAAGCTCGAACCAGTGGTAGAGGGTTTCCAGGCTACTCCGGGGATGGGGGTTTCATGCACCGTGCTCAAGGCTGGTGAGCGGTCGAAGCTGCCTGTTTATATCTTCTCACACACTGAAGATTGAAGAATAACGATCAAGATTAGTCTGTTCGCTGAATGTTATTGTAGTCATCTGGTTTTCGTTTTTTCGTGACGACCTAAATTGCTCATGCCTCTCTGCTGACGTTCCGTAGTTCTGGGGTTTATGCAGAGGGGGGAACGACGGTGCCCGCGCATTCGTTTTCTCCCAGCCTGACGTGCACAGCTGCGCTGGTCGAAGCAGAGGTGCACGAGCGGATGGGCACGTCACTGGTTGCTGCTGTTGATAGCCCCGGCTAGAGGACAGGACTATTGTTGAGTATCCTCGTCGACTTCGAACGCATCCAGAGCCCGCGCGATTGTGCATCCCAGATATAGATGCAAGCTCTGTGGTGTCGAGCTGTATACGAGACAGAGACAGTCATAGCAGAGTGGGCTCTACATATGGGTTTGCAACGCCCAGGCGTATATGCTTTTCTTCGTCCATGTTTTTTCTTCACTATCCCCTTCGAGTTTCACGAAATACGTTTAATATTCCCCCCCGCCCCCCTCTTTTCCAGTAGAAAGAAACTTGGTGCGTACTAATCGTCGCCCCCTCCACCCACGACGACTTGCCCAACACCTCCACGCCGATTCGCGCTTGGCGCAAGCAATATCGCGTGCCTCGTCTCCTGAAACAAATCAACTCATTAATTATCACTGTGTCGTACCTCAAGGAAGACATGAAAAAAAATATACACAGGACGGCGAACCCGCTCCTCTCTAGTCTCTGCCGGGTCGGTGGACACCCGACACGCTCCGTCCCGGTATTGCAGGGATGCGAGGGTCTATGGTCATACGACAACGCCCATGCGTGATAAACATGAGTACGCCCCGCCCCCCCTCCCCACCCCGCCCCTGCGCTATGGTGATACTACTATAAGGCTCTACGGCCGGGACTACTGGCGCTCGTCACCAGAAATCGGTCAAGGGGGACTTGGTTCTCGTGGGAACCCGATCCTGGCTAGAACGCCACGGGGTTTCCATCCCCCCGGAGTTGGAGGGGCACGCAAGCTCTCTCGAGTGGCAGGGGAAAACGGTAGTTTTTGTCTCCGGAGGCGGTTCGGCGAAGGGGATACTGGCGGTGGCCGACAGCGTCCGGCCCGAGGCGAGGGAAGCCGTAGGGGAACTGCACAGGTGCGTGGGAGAAAGTCCCGAAGAGAGCTTGGGGGTTTGCTGGTTGCGTTGTTGGCGTTTTTTTGTTGCCTGGAGACCCGAAATAGCCTCACGGTGTACCAGGCACGTGAGTAGAGTGTGTCGGGGGGGAGGACGAAGTTGACAGCGCCATTGTATATCATATCGACCAGGTGCTGTGACGAACCAAAGATGATGCTATCAATAGAGTACTTGAAAACGATGACAATAATAAAGCCCAAAGTAGAAGACAGAGAACAGTAAGGATGAAAGTAAAGCAGCAGGTAAATGTACCACCAGCCAAAAACAAAGGCAACACTTTCCGAGGCATACGAACGGTAGGTATGATTTTGATAGTGTTGTTAGTATGGACTAACCCCGCGGTAGCATAGTACCTGGTACTATTAATATGAATACAGCAGTAATTATGGTGTGCAAGCATGGCGGGGAAATACCAATACCAGATACCAGGTATGTCCGTAACTTTTAGTACCCCAGTCCTGTTTTAGGGATGAACCACTTGGAATTAGAATGGTTTGCCCCAGAAAGGGGACTGGGGTACTAAAGGGGTTAAGAGAGGTTGTACACTGTTTAATCATGTTCAATCAAAACGATCCCTTTAGTGGGTCATGATTGCTTACTGTGTATCACTACGTATGTATTACTGTGTAGTACTATGGATTGCTGTGTATCATCATGGCCTGTATGCCGCAACATTTTAGTATGTGCGATGGGCGGTTGGTGTTGCATATCGTGTCGGCAGTTCCGATATATCTATGATTTCGTATCATCGATCGTGTTCTGACCTCCATCCTCTGGCAGCACCCCCCTCCGTTTTATTCCGATACTGAAGGAAAGCTTAAATGCATCAAATATCGAACTCGTGCCGATTTCGGTCATTTTTTTGTTTTTCAATCGGTATCATATCGTATCGAATTCGGTTCGATCGTTTGATATCCAACACTAATGATCTATGCTTCGCGCCACATGATGACAGAATGGGAATCAGCGTCTGGATCGTGACCGGCGACAACCGCGCGACGGCCGAGGCGGTGGCGGCGACGGTGGGCATCGGCAGGGGTAAGGTCATGGCAGGCGTTCTTCCCGCGGACAAGGCCAGAAAGGTGCGGACATCCCGGTGCTCTTTGAAACCCGTTCAGGCCTTAAGGACTGCGCTTCCGATGTGGAGACAAAACCCTTGGAATTTGAGTCGGGTTGGGGTTTCCGTACACAGCCGTACTAAAAGAGGTGAAAGGGAAAAGTTATCTGAGAGATGGGGAACCGTCCGAGAATATTCTACTGTTGGTTGTTCTAGAGACGTCTGGTTCATATTACTTGCGCGAGATCTTTTACTTTTTTTACCCTCCTGCGGGTTTTCGGGGGAATTTGTTCTCATCAATGATGAATCCGATGGTGGCTGTTTAAGTTTCTATGTGATATTGGGTTATCTTGTCAATGTTGTGACTTCGAGCGCCCCAGGGAGGGGGTTCGTTTCTCGTGCAAACCGGCTACAAAAACGCGCCCTATTAATAGCGTGCGTGTAAGCACAATTCGCCGTAATTTGACGACCCAAGAAAACGCTGAACCCTTCCCGCCATCAAAAATGAAGGCATGCACCGTGATGGTGAGGCGGGGAGGGGCGCCCACCATATGACCATACCAAGGGATCTCAAGGGAGGGAGCTGGAAAAGTGGGGCAAATATGATACCGATACCTTATAGATGGCATGCAAAGAGGGGGGGGGGGGGGAGACAACGTGGTGCAAACGTCGGTGACGAGCATATTTTTGCAGATGAGTCGCGCAGGATTTATTCACGGGGGACCATTGTAAATAGGACCTACAGTACACACAAATACCTGTATGTTTCCCTATTTTTACGAACAATATTTGATCCTGTTTACTACTATGGTTATAGGAGGAAAAAATACCCTCTGGAAGGGTGCACGAAATAAATAACAAAAAACGATACCCATTCGTTTTCTGTTTTCAGTCCCATACGGGGGAGATGCACTAAGATAAAGTGAAACAAAACCGAAGAAAAAGGTGTTCTATCTTATGCCTGGCATACATCCCAAGCCGCTACTGATATTCGTAAGTTTCTTTACTTTTCGGACATGGCGGCGACTAATTATGGCCCCGTTTTCTATTATTTTTGTTTTCGTACGCATGGGTATATACCTCTGGTATATGTGAACAAATATAGTTTCTTAAACCAATGCATCAAATATGTGTACCACATCGCCCCGGTAGACCAGTGGTCAGCTTCAAAGACCATTGGTATTGGTACCCAAGTTCAAATCCCACCGTGGTGAG
>JBBMHQ010064853.1:0-14087 GCA_037834295.1 Postelsia palmaeformis
TGCCTGTGTCCAGAGATTTTACCGGCACTAAACCGGGCACCTGGCACTATTCAACCGGCACTAAACAGGGCCCAGTACTGCTGTATACAGTAACATAGCCCCTTGCAATAGATTATGGCGATGGGTTAATGTGAGCACGATAGCGAGCTACAGTATGGCAGGGGTTGGAGTTGATCTCGAGTATAGCCCAAACTTTTCCAAGTGACGGCAAGGGCAGTTGCTCAACGGAGGAGCTACCCAACCATTGTATGATTGCATTCGATCTGTATTACATAGTACTATCTGCAAGTCTTGGAAGCCCCATTGATTAAGGGTATCGGACTTAGCTTACAGCATGCAAAAAAAAAAGTCGCTTGTTCGATGGGGTACAGAGCTCTTACACTATAATCAATACCCTGGTATAATCAAGGAAAGAGCCTCAGAAAATTGAAGGGGCTACTCGTATCGCTACCGCCGTACCACGCGCCCAACAAGTTATCCCATCTCAACCGAAAGTAAGCTTCGACGGTAACAGCCTTCTTCACGCCTCGGATATATCATGTACATATAGATCATCTACAGATAGATCAGATAGATCACCTAGATTATTTAGACTCTAAGCTGTCGTTATGATATATTATGCAGGATCTGTATGGTACACATTCCAACCCAGGAAACATGCGCCAGATCATGCAGATTTTTACGGCTCCCACTCTATGACATGAGCTAGATCACACAGATCACAAAGATCATATGCATATATAATATATATATATATATATATATATTATATATACTTCAAAGTATATATATATCTGCCCTGAAGTATCTGGATCATATTGAGTGGGAATGATCTGCAGATGATATGTGCATGATCTGTACATGGCCTGTCCTTAAACCCAGCATCAGGCTACGATGCGTGTGACCCCCTTGTCAGAGCGGTACAGTGGATCACCTGGTAGTGATGACCGACGGGTAGAACTCCCTAGACGTGTCCAGGTTGTGGTTGTACGCCGTCAGCCCCGCCTCCTTCAGCTGCTTAGCTTGCTCCGCATTCAGCATCCCCAAGGTGCAGCACACTTCCATGCCCATGCCGTTCACCTCGCGGACCTACAATAACAATAACAATAACAATAACAATAATGAATAGTAAGCGCGGCTCAGGGCCGATATTATCGGAGACCTCTCTTTTCCAGATTTTCCAGATTTCCTCGATTCGTGAATTTGGTATCAGGATACGTTCTAGTCACAACTCGTCAAATTTGTCAGAGGAAAAGATATCAGGGACGCTTCGCATTCCTATACTTGGGAGAAGGAACAACTGCAAAATTTGGAAGTTGTTGAAAAAAATTGCGCGAATATGCTTTTTGGGACATCTGGAAAACTAGGACAAAAGGTCCTTCGCGAATAACGGCCCCTACCGAGGGATGCACATCTAATTTTTTCATGCACACACTATTAATAGAACGAAAGTCGTATAAATCACGTTCTTTTTGTTCATTGGTATGGTATCGATCTCGATTCCGATATCGACATCCGATATCCAACACTGTTGATAGCAACGACCTTGGCCCACCTTCGACTCAATGGTTGAAATACGGAAATAAGGTTGACTTTAGACCCTTAACCCTCACCTTGATCATAGTCTACTGCGAGACCCTGAAAAACACTTGACCCATATCACCTGGGATCTCCTCGGAATTTTCTCGGAATGAAAATAGAATGAGATGGACATCAACCACTTTGTCGAAGCTGGGCCACGCCACGTCGTAAAGGTACACCACTGCCGGGATCACTCGTGACGCGGCCCATGCCACACTGTCACGGCGGCGGTACCATGCGGCCCAATCCACGCGTGCTGGCTGTGCGTCGGCGAGATTTACGACTGTACTGCACCACAGCGCACTATTGATGATACACTACTATGCCTGATACCGCACAGTACAGTACATCCAGCAAGCCGCGGAAACGATAAAGGTTGTATAGCACTTTGGATTGAATCGCGCTGAAACCACATCGCCGTACCAGCTACTTCTAGACTGGAGCCTGCCTTATCACCGCGGAGTAGATGGACTCTGCCTATCACTTCTTGTCAGGAAAATACCAGAAACAACCATCTCCCTCCCCCCTCACCCCCCCCGCCAAATGTTGCTCAAACTGCGCCAGCCCACCATGTCGAGGATGTTGTTGAATGCCTTCTTCTTGTTGCCGAGCTCGCGCCATGCCGCCCCCATGCAAAACCTCGTGCTGCCCGCCTCCTTCGCTCGCTTCGCCGCAGCGATCACCTCGTCAACCTGAAACAGTTTTTCACCGAGGGGATATAGAGGGGGGGGGCAGCGGGCGAGGCCTGACACAAAGAGAGAGGCACGAGTGTTGGGCCTAAACACACAGACCAGGTAAAATGTACAAAAATATTGCGCAGTATGGGGCAGATCACGATATAAGTAGGCACATCGGACGGATCACAATCTACAGATAGATCATCATCTAGATCACGATCTGTATATTATATATCCAACTCAGGAAACCAGTGCTACAAGTAGATCATGCAGGGTATACGGTTCCCACCCTGCAACATGAGCTATACATACGTACAGATCAGGACTCCATCTGATCTATCTGATCTATCTGATCTGCCCGGTGTTTGTAACTTCCCCCACTATCAACTATCAACAATCAACTATCAACTGGAATCTCATTTTGCTTTTTTGTTCTCAAAGATATTATCGAGAGGGTTCCGTTTGTGCCTGGTACAGCGTACATCATCACCTGGTACAGATATTACCTGGTAGTAGGCATAAACAATCTAGCTGTGATAGGTAGCGCAGCAGGGAAGAGAATGGCCACAAAAGCAGCCTCAATGAATGAAGCAAATCGGCGGTGTACTTCGTAGAGCTCTACGCTTGCCCATCGAAAAGAGAGACAGCTACAGAGGCGACAACAACTTGTTTCCTCTAAACGACAGCAGCAGATGCAGCAGAAGCAGCAGCACACCTGCATCAACTATAACAATCACCAACCAGCCAACTACCCAACGCCACCCACCCCCACCACTTCCTGTTTACGAGCAACCAAGCCATGCCACATCCAGCCACCAACGATCAGACCCACTACTCAACCACCCCACCCCAACCCCCAACACATCCTGTTTTTACTAGCGGCACCCTCATCCGCGGCGTTGCCTTGGCAAACGAACGTCTTGTCTCGCGCGGACTGGGAGCAGTAGCTGCAGCAGCACCAATAGCAATAGCAGCAGCAGCAACACATCAGCACCAACGACCAACACCGCCTACAAAGCACACAACCTCACCGAACCACCAAACTACCAACCACCCAACTATCCCACCTCCAATCTCCCCTCCAACCCCACCCCCACCCCCGGCACGTCCTGTTCATACTATTGGCGTCACCTTCATCTGCGGTGTTGGCTTGACAAACGTCTTGTGTCGCACGGACTGAGAGCAGTAGCCGCAGTCTTCGGTACAGCCGCCGGTCTTGATGGACAAGAGCGTGCACTGCTGCACCTCTGTCGGGTCGAAAAACATGCGGTGGACCGACGATGCTCGGTAGAGCAGCTCGAGCATCGGCATGTCGTACACCTCCTGGATTTCGTCCTTCGTCCAATCCTGCTCATATGTTCACAACGTTTAATCGTCATGCACATCATGTCAACCTTGTCACGTGATCATCATGTCAACCTTGTCACGTGATCCGTCACAGGTAGTAGGGTTTTTTTGAATTTGACATCAGCGGATGACGTATCTCACAAGGATAGTAACTATTCTACATACCAGTTACACAATAGCAGGTATGGATGACTATTTTTTTAGTTCAATGTCTTGCATTAGTGTGAATCAATACATACTTTGTAACTGGGAAGACGATATATCAAAGTAATAAGTACCGGGTATACCAGGTGTTTCAATCTTGAAACGGGATCAAGAGTCACTCACGGTGAACACGATCATACGATTGGGCGTCCACTGAAGCATGCTCGCAATTCAGGATAGGGAGGTCATGGTCGTGAGGAATAGTCAAGTAGAGGAAAGCAAAGCAAAGTTATTCTTCGGGTTGGGGTGTTTACTTTCGGGTACCCGGGTAACCCACCCGAGTACTATACAACCTTCCACACCTCGGACAGACAGATCATCTAGATCATCTAGATCGGCTAGATCGGCTAGATTCTACCGTAGTTGTTATGCTACAGTATGTTATGCGGGATCTGCACAGTACAATTTAAATCCAGGGAACATGTTGAAGATCATGCAGGTTATACGGCTCCCACTCGGCAACATAAGCTAGATCATACAGATCGTACAGATCTTACAGATCAGGGATCTATATATCTGCCTTTAAAGACCTAGAGTAGATCATCAGGCGGGGGCCGGTGATCTGTCAGAGTTGTGCCTCCCAACAGGTATAACCGGTATATTGCCGCACCCCAATACCATACCCGTCCGATTGTAAAAAACACAGCCTGGGATGGAAACTTTATCTGCTGGTAACCGGGTAGCTAGCTCCAGTAGTTGGATCAAAATACCGTACCTGCAAGAGTGCAGTAACTACCCTATTAAAAGCAGCTTTGACATCATGACGTTTCGCAAGCCACTTCTTCTCGCTCATTAGCCCGGGCTGGTAACGAAAACACTCTCCCTGCTATAGGCAGGCGTATGTCATATTAATACCCTAACATAGTGGCAAAGGCAGGATGGGGCGATCCGTGCACTGCTTATCGCCATAGTTGCAGACGAACGGACGCAGGAGGACCGACGGAGAAGGCGTCACGGGGTGCGAACAAGAGGATGAGCCAACCTCACGTTTCGGACGGTTGCGTCGATGCCGTTCATGCTCCGTGTCTCCCCCATCTTCACGTTGCGCGCCTCCTCGTAGTGGGAAGACAGCAGTCTCCTGAGGGCGTGGCACGGTGTCACGCGGTGGGTACGCAAAGGGGGAGCAAAGCATCTGGTAACCTTGGAGCCAAAGGCGGGGGCGCAAGAAGTGTGTCCCTGGGGTTGGAGAATGCTTCCTGGTTGTACAGAGATATGTATTGTACTACGTCCATCGTGATCGACCCTATACCAGTATACCAGAACAATAACGTGAAATCCGGCCAGGGAAAACAGAGTACCAGGTATGTAGTGACCATGTCAGAAACAGGTGGCGGACATCAGCCCGTTAGACCCAATGGTAGGCCGAGAGGCCTCAATAAATACAAACTATTTGCGAAGTAGAGCTACGACGGAATGTTTCAATAGCAGTAATTGTAACACGTGCAAGGTCTCGGCGGCTGACGGCGAAACGCCAAAAGAAAGCTACCCCGAGACCAATAGAAAAAGGAAGGGTCGGTCGTTAAGACACTCGTCGTGTAGGATAGAAGCGGCTTTTAATACTTGAGAATCGACGAAGACAGAGTCATCATAGAGCCCAGATTCGTAAAAAAATGAAGAGCAGCGGTAGGCGAAAGGGGTGACAAAGTACCGGCAATATGTACCTCGCACGTAACAAGTACCAGAGTACAGAGTAGCTAGGGGTGTAATCTGGCTGGACTTGACGGCTATTTTAATACCTGGTAGCTAATAGTCGGGCGAAATAAGGCAACTATTAATAACAGATTCAAGTGCTGACCAATAGAAAACACACGTCAAGCCACAAACGCGCCAGGCAGAACCAAAGCCGTACCGAGTACGCAGAACTTCTCAAACTGTAATACCTTACCGCACGCAACTACCAGTAACTGCAATACCTACCTAGCCAACTGAGGCCACCTAATGATAACCAGTCGGCGGCTTAGAGTCAGCCGACTGACAGCCTTCATGATAGCGGTGTGCTATTTAATAGGTATGGGCACCGCTATCGAAGAGAGAAAGAAGGAGATGACAGGCCACGTGGCAAGCGTCAAGGCTTTAAGCGGCCGTCGGAACCCATCCATGCTGTCTTGTTGCCTCGCCTCCTGTTTGCTACCTGGTATTCTTGCTCGGGCTCCTTTTCCCCCAAATTCCTTCTTTCTTAATTTTCTCTTGCTGCCGTTTCTTTCTGTTTCTTCTCTCTCCCCCCCCCCCCTTGTTTTCCTCTCTTTCTTACCGTCTTTCTTTACATTCGTAACTGCCGAAATTATCTGGTTGGTGTAATACTGTAGGCGGTCTCCTTTTCGTATCCAGTACGCTTGCCATTGTCATTGTTACTCTCCATCTTTGCGAACGTACTTTCTCTGTCTTGTAGTTTGTGACCACAGAGCTGTCCATTACCTCTCTACGTAGGGTAATGAATCGAAGCTGAGTACAAACGCTGTGAGTTGGCTCACTGTAAGCCGCCGACTAGTTATTGGTTGCCATTAGTTGGCTACTGTAGGTACTACAGCGAGTTGCGTGCTGCAATTTGCGGAGCTCTCCGTCTTGGTATCTGTCTAACTGCTCTCCACCTTTGCTCGTGCTTCGAAATGTGTTTGTTGATGGCGAAGACCAAGTCAGTCAGTTGGCTTACTTCAGCACCCAACCAATCCAATAATTTAGCCGTGAAGTCCAGCCAACTCACATCCCTATTGACAAATTAGAGAAGACCTCCTACCACCTACCACTCTGGATGTCTGTCAATAGAAGCAACGATTGATATTCATATCCATGCCAAAACGCTCCTTAAATTTGCGGCCAGGGTGGTATCTCTTATTATAAACAACTGCTTTGCGGTCTACTACTGTAGGTAGTAGCGGCCTGAAAAACGAGCAAAGCACAATACGTTCATCGAAACCCTTTGAGAAGAGCGTCCAGCAGGATGAATACGACTATCACCATGCTGCCCGCGTGTGGTGCAGGTTCTTACCTTGCGCTTCGGACGCACGCATTATCCATCTACGTAATCATACCCCCTCAGCCCCTCAGCTAGGGCTGCTTCGTGTGACAGATGGTGTACTAGAGTATGCAGAGCCGAGTCAGTTTCCCCCCGACAGTTTCCCACTCTGAAGCTCCAAAAGGTTTGCTCGACCTTTTTTTGCTGGCTGAGCCTGACCCTCGATTTGCCATGGCCGGCCCTCGGTATGGTCGGCGTCCAATCAGGGCGTTTGGTGGGCCATCCATGCCAGCGGCTCTTAGCTGCTAATTATACTACTAAGGTCAGCTGGGAGAGCTCAAGTTCAGGTTGGAACAGATCTGGGTGGGATCAGGATGCCAAGCGGGAGCAGGGTGTCATACGTGTGTGTTGACCAATGAAACATACCAAAACATCACTATCTGAGTACGTGGTAAGCTTTACATAAGCAGAACAATCAGCGCAGATGTAAATAGCTGTGCTGGATGTCGATGGATAGGAATAACGGCTTAGGGTTCAACGCTCTTAGGGTCCACGTGCAGGCTGAAGTCTCGCATCTCGTGTCACTTCTGTGTGCCCGGGAGCTCCACGAGACTTTGTGTGGTGTGTGGTGTGTCAGCTCGAGTCGTGTTTTGATAATATTTCGATGGGTGATGAAAAGGCTATTTACGCGACAGAACTAATATCTTCAGCACTTGCGCTTTTTCTTCTTCTTCCCACTTCTCATCTTCACCCTTATTTTCCCTCTCCCTCTTATTATTTAAATAGTATCAATACAGTACTTTGTTACCCAGATCCGGGGCAACCTACTGCGAGGGACCATAGTGAAATAAGACCTATGGTACACACAAAAAACTATACTGAAGTATATTTAGCTAGTTCGCATATTTACCGACATTATTTGGTACTATTTACCATTTACTGTTTACTATTTACTATTTACTATTTACTACTTACTACTGTGGCCCCCCGTAATAGCAGTCTCTCCTCTCTTCTTCCCCCCAACTACTGCTGTTCGTGTCATCCTTGTTTAATTATTATCGCGAGACGACTTGATTCAGCCCTTTGTTTACTCCTCGACTCGCGTCGAATTACTACTGTCTACGTCACATTTCACCTTGGTCGGGATCGACGACTATTGTACGACGTTGGACCTATGCCAATGGGAACGCGAAGCCCAAAAGTTTTCTTTGAAAAGTGTTGCTTTCAAAGAACAGCCGGAAATTCCTCGTACCGCCGCTGTGGGAAAAAAGAGAAGAAATGTTTGATTCGTATTTTTTCCCCCCACAACAGCTGCAGGCGGCGCAATTTGTTTCTTCTGGTTGCAAATTGTCAACACGCCGATAGAAATCAGCTCGTGCAACGATCGACGCTCGATCTCAACATAGACTTAGCCCACGGCCAACCCGCTCGGTATCCGGCAAGGCCAACAAAAGTAAATGACGGCCTCGAATATATCAGGTGGATTCATGGCCTAGGGGGCGAGAGCTTGCTGGCGGCATCCTATGGTATCTTCCCAAAACCTGAAAAAAAAAAAAAAATGTCATTCGAGACGGATGGAGAATTTTTGTCTTCTGTTTTGTGCACACCAGCGGCCAGTTGTTTTTTCATCATACGCCTGGTCAGCTCCCGCCACATGACACCGACCATGGTGTGAAGACGGTGACCCTACTGTAAGGTGGGTCGGAGCCCCTAACGAGCGCACTCCGATCAGAATTCATGACGCAGTCGTTGGTTTTGTCGATCGATGTCTGTCAAGGACTCGGAATCTCGTCGCTTCGAACCAAACATCCACCTGAGTTTTTCTTAATCCAGTCTTGGCCCAACATCGGCCCCATAATAGTTTTTTTCGGGCTTTTCCAAAAGTCGGGGGGGGGGTTCTTCCTAAACGTGCCCATAGGAAGCGTGTTCTAAGTTATTTCAATAATAGCCGGTATCTTTGGAATTCAAGCTTTTTTATAGATACTTCGCTTCTCGCTTTCCTATTGGCATAGGTCTCAGTGTAAACAAGTTGATGTTTCCGGGCTTTTGCGGATATTGGATTTCGTTTTTTTGTTGTTTATTTTTCATTTTATTTGCATACCAGGTACCAGGTATGCATAGTTGTGTCAGGGTCAGTGCTTTCAATCTCCAAGTCCTCTTTTAGGCCGGTTATTATGCAGTCGGAAACTAGGATTGAAAAGCCGGTTTCCTATCGGCTATTTTTCCGACTGGATTGTGAATAGCTACCCTTCTCGTCGTCCGTCGGATCGATTATACACTTTTCGTGTTTTTTCTAGAGACGTTTGACGTTAGGGAGTGACTATCAACAGATTGCTCCAAGAAAATAGGGTACGTAGAGGAGGCGGAAGTCGGTTCGACACAGCTTCGCCGTACTGCCCGTGGGGTCAAAGAGGTCTTCATTTTCCAGCAGCTGCGCCCAACCACACATGTATGCTGATGTCTCGCTTCTACCTCGAGCAGCGTGGTGTGAGCTTCACACGCGGGGCGTTCTCCTCCATTTCGTCCTCAAGGCCATCGCGGCGCTGGATTCTTCGATAGTCGCAAAAGCTATAGCCAACACAGCAGTTAGCAAAAGGTCATCGATACCGCGCACTACCACCATCGGGTGCTGTCACGTGCTGCTGATGGGTGTAGATAAGGATGTATCACGCTGGCTCGCGCCGAGCAACAGGAGGAGTGACAGCAACCAAGCCAGCGTCGCGATGTTGTAGTGTGGGGTCGTGTCGTATGTCATGTTGTTTTGTGGGTGTGTGATGATACTCATACGAGTATGCGGTAGGACTCTATAACATTTCCGATTCATGAATCCGACTGGCGAGTTGGATCGAAAATCTCAGTTTTATCGACTGTCTGGGTCCAGTTGGAAATCATAATCCAACAATCTTGGATTGAAAAGGAGCTTTTCCAACTGCATAAAAAAAAACATTTTTTCCCCCCGATCGGAAACCGGCTTTTTCAATCCTAGTTTTCGACAGCAAAAGAAGTTATCTTACAGTGGTTCACGAGATACGCCTTTAGGATCGGTTATCCGTTTTTCGCCTGGCTCAGGTCATACACAGCAGTACGTATCGTGACCGAGAGACCGAAGCTGCGGATTCGGGCAACACAACGGACAACTTTAGTTTTCGAGACGGAAGTACCGTACCATACGCAGCTTGCAACCTGCGAACGTGATGTATAGTACAAGCCAGGTTTCAGGTACATACAGGCACGAGTTTAGACTAAGTCTCACAGCTACAATGTGCTTATTTCGACGAACTGATCGATTCCGTAAATACTCTTTTTTTTCTTTGCGTTTATTCCTTCTTCTTTCGATTGCTTTTGATATCTTTTGTTTCATCTCTTTCATAGAATGTGTATGTCGTGTCTGTCGTATTCAGTACGATGGCATGTCATTGCATTGTCTACTCTGCTTACTGCAAAACAATGTATCTCTGTAGCGTAGTCTTGTGGCCAGTGTTGGACACCGAAGCCCATTTTGGGTTCGGTCGGATATCGGATAACCGACCGAAGAATGTCTTCGGCTATCGGTTATTTGGAGCAAATAAACCGAAACCGAGAACTTCTGGTCAGTTATTCGGTTGGTTATTCCACTTCTTCTTTTTTTTGCGCTTTGTTCGCACCCTTATGGGAAAAAAACGTAATTTTCGAGTGCGCATCGGCCGGCACATCGGCACATTCCCATACAACGGAATCACAAGCAATGAACGCACACCACAAATCACATGTGAAAACGGTACATGTTGCTGTGCCGTTCGGCATGAGTCATTGGTCATTGGCGTACAGCTAACAGGCGAGCAGGCGGAGCATCAATGACGAAATAACGCATGTGGCAGGACGGCAAGCGGAGACTGCTTGTTGTTCAAAATACAAAATACCAAATGGACGAGGGGTTCCACAACCCGTTAACACTCAACACGCAGAAGATAGTTGCTTCATGTTCAGTTATTCTCCGAAGAAAAAGGAAATCATCGTCGAACTTAACCCGGTACGAAAGGGAAAGCGATGCATAGGAGAGCGCACTGCTTGTGTTGGTTCACTGATTAATATATACATTGATCTCATCAGTGATGACCTACAGTAGTAGTAGCTATGATGACCCACCAGCAGCAGCTGCAGACCAGCCACCAGATTGCCGGCTCCCGCGATACACCAAACACCAATCTATCGTACATCGCGCGATCATGCATCATAATCACGAGCATGTACTATTATGCTATAATCACCGGCATCAATCCTACTGCGACAAAACAACACCGCCCGCGTACGCCCCCACTCCCAGCCTGGCGTTACTTTTTGATCGGGCTGTACGCGTGCTGAACTGTAGGGATTTCCATAGAGATACAGAGGCGTTACATGGGGGCAAATAACCGATTAACCGGTGTGGAAATGGCGAAATGGCCGGTTATCGGTCCCCAAAACCGCTCCCAAAAACCGGTTGAAGAACCGAACAACGGTTCCGGTGCCATAACTAAAATCGGATCGAAGCATCGGCACGGATACTGGTTGTGGTGGATGTCGACGGGTAGAAAAAACGGTTTAATGTGGGGAACACACACAGCTACGAGGTGTTTTTCAGTCGTACAGAGACGACGTATGGACCACCAGGTACATACTACCTGTGTTATTCTCCAACCACTCGTAGATACGGAAAACAGCACAAAAATGTGGTCTTCCACTTGTTCACAACAGAGTATACAGCAGTTAGGGAGTCTCTCACGCTTCGATACAATGCCAACGTGGTCTCTTGAGTGCCACGCGTTGTGACTTGTGAGCATACGAGTATAATAGCTTGCCCACGTGCCCACGGCCCACAGCTGGTGGTTCTCTTTTACGTGAAACACCATGATCCATCACTCATACTCGTGTACTATTCTCGTATACCACCATGTAGTGCAATGGAGTTTTGACGTGCCTACAGGGCACTACTGCCTAGACAGGGGCGACGCAGCATCAGCAGCCCCAAGGACAACTAGCCAAGACAACCACTTACCTGGTATTTGGCTACAGAAGTACCCTATATACGAAGACTGACCTGCTGCTCACGACGGCGGGCGCCATCCGTACACGAGCTCCGCGCCCGAACATTTGGCGAACAAGTGAAGCCATGTTGACGTAGAAAAACCGACCCGCGCCTACTGCAGTTCTCGAAGTTCCCCAAGGCCGCTCGCTCGATGGATACCTGAGGCGATGCACACGATGTGGGCGAGGAAGATGGTTGCTGGTGTGCAGATAGCAGAACAGGTCGTTGAAGACTGGAGTGTCACGTACCTCTGGTATACTTTTATCCTTTCTCGGGGGCGAGCCTACTGAACATGTGCGATGGACGATTTTTGCTGAAGAAAGATGAATGCACACGGACGGCAACGATATGCAGTTTTTCGCAAATCTTTCCCTCCGTGCCGTCTCACCGGTGCTGACCTTATCTGAAGGGTACAGAGCTGCAAGAACAGGTACAGTGGATGTAGACGACACAACACAGCGGATGATGCACCGTGCACTGCTGTGCTCGCCCAAGGTTTAACTACATCTTGAAAGGCCGAATTTCAACGGGGAACCCGTGTTTGTAGCCCCTACTCAATCCTAGGCGTTTGCCTTTTCAGGGCAAGCCACTGCTGCAATACTCTGCCGTGCGTGTAGGCTACGTGGGAGCGTCAGAGCTTTTTCCGAGGCTCGGAGTACTGCCCACTACTTGAAGTACCTGGGAATCCCATCTCCCAGCCGCCGAGATAGCGCTGTGTAGCCATGAGGAACAAGCGAAAGCGGGTAGAGCGAGAGCCAGTAGCGGCCCCAGTCGACGAAGACGAGGAGGTGGCGGAACTGGAGGAGCAAGTCTTGGCGACAGCGCCGGCGCGTGGAACGCAGCCGTTCATGGAGTCTGCTGGCGACAGAGCGAAGTTTTCCACCTTGCCGCTGTCGCAGCACACTATACGAGGGCTGGACGATGGAGGCTTCAAGACCATGACTGAGATACAGGTTTGCGGTGTGTATTGATGACTACTCCTTGAGTATTGAAATGCTGACAGCAGTCCAGTGGTTGCGACGGTCTCACGCCGCCAGTGCCGCCAGTGCCCTATTACTCTGCTGGTTGCACGGCTGCAGCTGTCCTCTGTCTGCCGTTCTATACCAGAACCAGGTCCCTGGTATATGGTACCAGGTATATGATGCCAGGTACTGGGACATGCGTACAGCTTACGTATCTGTAGTATGTACCAAATCATACCAGGTACAACACCAGTCAGACCTTTTATACCTGGTCATACCAGGTACAACACCAGTCCGCCCTATACCTGATACCTGGTAGATGAAAGCTCGTACGCTGGCGTTTCTGTGCCAAGTAATGTACTTGAACGTACAGCAGTAATTACTGGCCTGTGACTCTGCTGCTTTAAGGTGCGGCGTTGCGTCTACTCGTAGCTTGCGCCGGGGGGACACCCGCTTCAGTAGCGGCGTAAGGTTTTACTCGAGACTGGACACCCAGGACTCAAGACGACCCCCCCCCGCACGGCATATACCTATCGCATACAGGCAGCAGCCAGTGCAAGAACACCGATTACGTACAACAGCAGTACCTGGTATAATATATACTGGAGTATACGAAACAGAAAAGCTGATCCATGATCCAAGCTGGGTTTCTCGTTCGATAGTGGTTGCATTTTACCCTCCAATAACAATATTGATAGTAATAAACCACAGCAGCAATGTAGCCGGTCGTCGCGCGGGGGTGGTCTATGAACAGTGGTTACCCTCGAATACTAGTAATACTAATAATAGACTGTTGACGATATTTTTTTTTTCACTTTGACTTCTCCAAAAATTCTCCCGAGGTAACTTTTTGAACTAAATTTCTGAAAAAAAGGCAAAAAAGTACTTGAGCGAACCAGGATTTCACCAAAAGTTGCGGTATTTTTTGGCTCTCTGTTTCATTGGCCTACACGCACCGAGCATTATCCCGACGCAGCGAACACAACTCATCTCTGGAGCAAAACACCGAGCTCCTTCCATGCCACCATGCTGCCTGCTGTATGCATCACGACAACCGCTGGGAGCACAAATGCTGGAGAGGTGTACGAGTAGCTTGAGTATAGCGCGCACGAGCGGCGTTGGATTGTGCCAGCGGGCCGCCGCCGCTGCTACGGTACACGCTTTCGCCCGCTTGGTGACGAGGATGCGTCGTCCCTACGTAAGGACTCGTACTCGTACTCGTGCTCGTACAGCCTTGCTTGCAGAGCGCGACAGCATGACAGCTCGTGTATCATTTCGAAAACAACCATACTGCGGCGGCAGCAGCAGCAGCAGCAGCA
>JBBMHQ010064864.1:0-46390 GCA_037834295.1 Postelsia palmaeformis
TTAGGCACTATGATACGAGTACGAGGTTGTTTGCAGCACGTTTAAAAACTATTCTGGGAGCATACTTGAGAACACATTGAATAACCGAAGAAGCGTGTCGACCTCGGAAACACCTCGAGGTGTTGGAAATATATGCCGAGTGTCTCCGCTCAGCGTCGACCACGGCGCATCCAGCTAGAGGCTCCCAAGCGCATTCGTTCGTAGTCACAGCAATGCGTTGTCGGGTTGAGGTGCTCGATTTGAAGCTCTCTGTCCAGTGGTCTAAATTTCGAAGAGATAACTAAAAATCAAACTATCTCTTGATTTCGACAAAAAGTGATCCCGCATTTATTCTTCATCCCGAAGTCGAAGAATTATTATTTTTTGTTTCGTGTGCGTGCGTGTACTCCGAGTGCGGCACCGCGGGCGAACCCGGCGTCGTCGCGGGTGTCAAAGGGGGCTGGCGGGTAGAGGGGGGGTTGCAAGGAGCGCGGTCGCAGCTTTCGTGCCTAGGCGTCGTGTGTGCCTCGAGACACGAGGGATGCATGAACGGGCGCTGTCTGGTCTCCATCTGTGATTTTTGATAGAGTAAGTACGAGTTATAAGGGTCGTTTTAATATGCAAAATAAAGTTCAAGCGGTGCTTATTTTTGCGACGAAACTGAAAATCAATGAGAGCGACGCATTCTGAGCACCAGCTTTGTCAAGCTGGCGAACGAGGGCCATGGTGGGCGCCGGGCTTCACGTGAGGCGGGCAACGGGGCGTACTGTGGCAGAGAGGAAGGAAAGCTTTACCCGGACCGCATATTTTGCGAGATGATCGCGAGAGGGGCGGGCGGCGTACGAGGCTGAGAGAGGAGCTCTTCTGTTCGATTTTTATATTTTCCTCTTTTTAACCGGCGGGTGTGAGGTGTTCCAATCAGGCAGAAAAATATTACACGAGAGGGAACGTTTTTCTTCTTATTTCAGGATATTAATTTTTCGGTTTCATTTCCATTGTTTTGGTGTTTTTGCTGTGCTGCTGCTGTACCGTGCTGTGCTTTCTCTTTCGTACATACGGACACAACAAAAACATATCGAAAGCAGAAAATGAGTGCCCTACCTGGGGTATGTACCTGGTACGTACGGACGACATCCGCGACACGAAGCGTAAGTGGCGTCCGAGCAGTTTTCTTCTGGACTATGTGGAGCATGGCCGCGGGACTCTCGGCATTATTAAGTCGCCAGCTTGCAACTATTAATACAATCATAAAAAACCACTAAAACACTATCTTCAATCATGGACCTCTGCCCGCTTTGCATAATTTGATGTACTCTTTCTTCCTGAGCGGGCGTAGAGGGCGGCAGCGGAGCGAAGCGGCCTTATGGTATTATGCGAAAGGTACACGGCAGAGTTGACACCGCGCTGTGTTTTCAAATCCCACATCTCCGAATAAAAACGCTCTCTTGGAACGACAGGGATCACATAAACCAGGAGCCTTGGGACAACATAAAGCACTAGCAGGACGAACATAAACGATCCTCTACTCCCCAGGCCCACCTTCGACTTCATGGCAAGGGAGCTCTGCAAGAACTTGACGACCGGCTGCAGACCGTCCTTCCTGTCTTGTGAGCTTTCCATATCGCTCTGCCTGTGCCCATCGCTGGCTGGACCTGGCCTGGCCGCCATGAGTTAAGAGCTCTCAACTATTGCGTAATACCCGTATCACACAAAGCCAGCCAGCCTTGAAGTTGTGTTCCTCACTTCGCACCAAACTGCAGCGAACACAACGATGCTTTAATGCACAGCGCTCGGCTCGAGCGCACCCTGCAGCCCGACTGCAGCTGTGGGTGTGGCGCGTGGCGGCGATTCTACGTCTGCCTAGCATAAGGTATCCCCTATTTGATAACGATATTGATATCACTATAACTCCCTCAAGTATTTTTCATGAGTAGTTCGCGACATCACACCGGACTTGGAATCTGCAGCGGTGCCCAGGGAGGGAGGTGAGCACCCTTTTCCCTCCACGCTCCCGACTTTAAACTGAGATGCGATTGAGTGTCATTGAGTCCGTGGGTTACGATCCCCGGGAGATTCGCCATGCACCCTTTAACGTTTTCTTCAAACATGTGTCGACCACCCCAGAAACCATTTCATGCCCTCGTTGCCTCAACCAGCACACAAGAACCGGTCAACTGACCGCTGTTCGCTCTTACGCCACGCCAACACCACCGCCACAATATCGTACCTCACGCACGCAGACGACGCAAAGGGGAATACACAATTTCCTCGGAAGCCATGGCGCGCGTGTGGATGGCGCTGTGCCTGCTGCCCTTGGCGAGGGCGTTCGTTGCAGGGCCTGCGCTGGGGCTGCGCGTGGCAATGGGTTCGACACCCAGCGACCCGCGTGTCGCAATCCGAGGAGGGGTGAGTGGAGACGCAGAGTTGAGAGCAGCCGACTACTACTTCTAGAGGAAGGAAGAGGAGGGTTGCTGAAAATGGCGTGGGACTTGGTTTAATCTGCTGTAGGTAGAGAGAGGTGAAGATTCGTTATACGAGTATAGTCTCCCATCTCCCATCGGCGAGGTTTGTGTGTCCCCTGAATCGAGTAGGGTACGAGTACCGATGGTCTGTGGTACTGGTAGCCGCTGTCATGGGCCAAGGTCTTGCAGCAAGCATTAGGGACGAAGTCTAGACCTGTGTGCCGGTGCTTAGTATGTACTGGTGCCCCACTATTGTATTACTTGATACTACAGCACTACTATTAATAGTTACATAACTGCCTATCTACTACGCTGTCTGTATGGCCGTTGTTGTCATTCCCAAGCCATACCTCGTACTCGTACTGATTTGATGACTGAACCCGGAAACATTCAACGTGGGTGAATGGATGAATGGTGGAATGTATTTAATCCTCAGGCGTCCATGTCTTCAACTTCACCGGCGGCAGACTCCAAGGAGGCACCTAGCCTCGGCTGGGATACCCACAAGGTCAGATAATACTGGGCACCAAACACACATAACACACAGCTGCTGCTGTTGGGTGGGTATTCTCGACAATTCTGTCATGCGAGTGCGAGTATTCGTTGTCACTGGTAGTTAGAGTCCGCCCTGCGAAGGGGGCGAAGGGGCTGCTAACGCTGCTGTCTCGCGCCATGTTTTCCATGTACTGGTGATGTCTCTGTTGATGTATTCGTTGCATTCAAGCGACGTCGTGCAACGCATGCCTCGGGGTTGACGCTTCATCCACAGCTCTGTTGACTTGAACGGCGGCACACCAACAACATCAGCAATCATACTCATACAGGTAGGTAGCAGTTGTAACCCCTCTAGGGACAGTATACCACTCTGCACTATGATTACGGCAACGATCGGTCACTGCGTTGTTGGGGGGTGTTACAAGTTGCTGTCCGAGCTACAGCAGTGTGATGTACCTGGTATACTGTAATGCAAGGAGTCGCACGGCACCGCACGGCACGGGCGCAACAAGAGTCCAACCCTAGTAATACTAATACCCGTATGATATACTTCTGGCCGCTCATGCTGCTCGTAATATAGACGACTCATAGCACCAAAAATCATCAGGACTGTCCTTAGAAACTGCACTTATTAATAGAAACTGTACAGCATGGGCCACACGAAGCAAGAAGCAACCCGCGCAGCTAGGGTATAGGGATATACCTGGTAGACTAGGAGGGGATGTGTCGGCACTGCAACGTACCGGTAGGAACCCATACGCTCTCTCACTGAGTACGCTTGATGGTTCGATGGTTTGTTACAGCAGTGTCGCGCTTATACGGCTATACTGCTGCTGTTGTTGTGATTTAGTTTTTTTGCCAATACTATATATGAATGTTGCCGGGAGGATCGTTGCAACTGCAAAATATTGGTTTGAACTTACCGCGATTCTGTGAATGCTAATGTTGAACGTTGGTTTGGCTTGTCCAGGCGGTAAAAGAGGTGCCGGACTCCCTGGTGAGAGAGCTGGAGGGAAACGACTCCATGCGCTCCAAGTTCGAGGCCCTCTGCCGCCAGGCACAGAACGACATCTGCAAGCAGATAGAGGAGCTCGATGGGGAGGGGAAGGTGATACCAATACTGCTGTATACCCGATGCTACTACCGGTACTGCTCTGCTGGGGAAGCGAGTCTGTTTCTGGGGTGGCGAATAAATTATTGAGAGTTTGTTGCTGGGGAAAGTTGCTGGTTAGCATGTTGCTGGGGTCGGTTCGCCCCGAAGTCTGCTATTACACTACTTTACTGCGGTAGCAGCGTGAAACACAGCAGTAGAATGTCCTCCTGAGGTACTGCTGCTGTACCAGTACTTAGGATGCCGTAAGGCCACAAAAGCTCATGCTCCCCTCGGCAAGTATTTTACTGCAGGTGTTGATGGTATACTCAGTATATGCCTATGGTATGCCGGGAAAGAAAGCTGTTATGATGTGGGTGCGGTCGGTAACATCAGATAGACACAACATATAAGCGCGGAGCGTCCCCACTGCGCATGAATAAGTAGCATATGTACCATAGCTAGTATTGATAGACCAAAGTTGCAATACTGCTGGTACCTACCGGCATGGAGAGACGACTTGGTCCTTCTCTTCTCTCTCCCTCGCTTGTACTCGCTTGCGACCAGTTTCAAGAGGACGCGTGGGTGCGACCGAACGGAGGTGGCGGCATCTCTCGTGTGTTGACGGGGGGCAAGGTGTTCGAGAAAGCAGGCGTAAACCTGTCCGTGGTGTACGGAACCATGCCGCAGGAGGTGAGTGCTTCTCTCCCAATCTCAAACGTTTGGGGGTATGTACCAGTTGGGTACCAGTCGAGTATAACTTGGGTACCAGTACCAGTTGGGTGGTGCCACGTACGTACTTGCGTGGTATCACAAGCTGGGTGGTACCAGTTGGGTGGTAATAGTTGGGTTATCGTGATCGAAATTAGTCCGTCTCGCTTTGTAAACGATGAAAGGTTCGATTGGTCCGCTATGGCGGCGAATGCTGCAGTCAACATATTTAGTGTCTATGCTCTATGTCCGCAGGCGACGTGGTAAACTTTTTACATCTACTGTACAGAAATACTTGTTGTGATTATACTTGCAAGTGTGTGGAAAGCCGGTGCGGGTCGAAAGGGTTAAACGTCAAGAGTCCTGGCACCATCAAGCTTACCGCGTTGTTCGTGAGAAAAAATGGAGCTGACCCTGGACTTCGGAGAGCACGAGCAACTGTGCAACTGTGCAATACGATCACTCTCCTTGATATTACGAAGCGCCTGTTGCCAAAGGCGTTGCTTGGCAAGTTACCGTACACACGGCGTAGACTCCTACTGGCGTCTGCCTCACCTGCGGTGCGTTGGAGACGGTGGTGCTATCTCTCAAGGAGCGGCATCTAACATTGCATGGCGTGACTCGACTTGATGTGAATGGAATGGCATGGCGTGGACAGGCTTTGCGTGCGGCGACGGAGCGTGGAGTGGACCGCGCTAAGGGCATGGCGGAAGGAGAGCGGGTACCGTTCTTCGCCTGCGGTTTGTCTTCCGTTATGCATCCCAAGGTGAGGTGAACCCCATACCTAGTTCCGACTCAAGAGTATTAATTTCAGTTTTGATCGCTGCATTCAAGCTCATAGTCTAGATAATCTAGATAATCTAGACTCTAACAAGCAACTATGAGATGTTGTACATAATCTGTGTACTACACACTCAACAACAGAAAAGTTGGTCTATATGATGCAGGTTATACGCGGCTCCCATCGGCACCATGAGCTACAGTAGATCACACGACAACATGAATGCTATTGTCGTGGAAAATGTACTGTGGATCATGAGGTGGGAATGGTCGCTATTATCTGCCCGAGGCGTGCAACGTGTTGGCTTGAAATATTTCCGTCAAGCGATCCTGCGAAGTACGTGCTCAAGCATTATATCGTGAACAAGAATATTTGGTAGGTACTGTCAAGTGTGCTGAATTGCTCAAGTGCTTTCAACAATATTACGTGCTGACGGAGACATGGAAACAAAAGGGAATCGAGGGATCGACTGGGAGATTAATACACAATCGGAATAAGCCGCCTTGCCTCGTCGACGCCGTGACGTCCTCGAGCACGAGTGCGCTGACCAACGTTTTTCGAATACGGTAGTTACATGATACCCACCAGCAAGAAACTATACTATTAATACTAGTGGAAATAATCGGAGGCCGGTGCTTTTTTTGGAGGCGCCAAACAAATCATAAGAAACCATGCAAATAGGCGGGCGCTACGAGTATGTATGCCCTATCCTTCTGGTATAGTAGCCTATGCTGAAAATGATGTCGCGTGAGGTTGAGCTTTACCCAGAGGCCCAGCCTAGAGGAGCTGTTTTTTGTATGTGTAGGTGTGACTTGGGTTGGTAGTGGTGTCGTGCAAACGGCAGCGGGCTCGTATCGCGACTTAATCGGCGGCGGTCTAGACGCTATTCGTTGAGTCTGCTGATATTAATAGGGGGGGAATGTGAGATTGCGAATATAATGTTTCTTTTCGTCCGGTGGGTTTAGTTCCTTCTCATATTGCTTCTGCTTCGTTGTGCTGCTGTATTTTCCCCTGTCGATTGTGCTGCTGTGACTTGCAGAACCCGATGTGCCCGACGATGCACTTCAACTACCGCTATTTTGAGACCGACGGAGGCGTTTGGTGGTTCGGGGGTGGGACGGACATCACCCCTGCTTATCTGGACTTGGTGGGTGCTGGTTGTTGTGGAGATATTGCGGTGGTGGGGGCAGTAAACGCGCCAAAATCCGTAGTCGTCGTCTCCAATTGGATGAGGTTATCGTCTGCTTTTTTCTCAGCTGCACAACGGCTGTTTGCCGAAGCATCGTTAACATGTGGCAATACCACGATGGAGATGTCTTCTTACGCGGTTTGTTCGATCGTACATTTGCTGGAACGTGCAAATACGAGGTGGCCGCGCCCGAGTTTTTTTGCAACAAGAAGCTGGATTTTCCTGGTACATCCTATTAGTAATTGTTGCAGTAGACGAAACGGTCACAGTTTCGCCGCTGTGACTCTGGTGGTGTAGGTCCAGTGGCCCCTTCAAATACTTTATTAGTTGAACGCAGGAACTGCAACCTTATTTTTCGGACATACTACAGTACTTGGAAATAGTGCGGGACACTTTTTTTCAGTAGTGTACTACTATTAACACTTCTCTCACCCTAAATCCAGCTAATTTGTCCATCAAAGGTGGTTGTAGTTCTCAAAGGGTTACTGCGTTTTTGGTAGCTCTTGGCAGGCTGTGAAGTGGTTGCCGACAGTTGTAAAGTGGTCACCGGTAGTTGTTGGTGAAACGTGCTGATGTCTTGCTGTGTGTTGCGCATGCATGGCGTTTACATTGCGCTTCTGTCGTCGGTTTCTCCAGGATGACATGGCGCACTTTCACGGGACGTACAAAAAGGTCTGCGACAAGCACGACCCGGAGTACTACGCCAAGTTCAAGAAGGTCGGTCGCTTTGCGGATTTTTTCCCGCTCCTTATCCCCTCTACTAATGCACTGCACAGGAACCTAAATCCGATTATAGTTCTAAGTGTTTTGTTCCCACATGGGGTGTGCAGTCCTTAAGGCCCAATCGGGTTAAATACGTGCGTGTTTTTGTTGTCGACTTTCATGGATGATGCGGGGTGTTTCGCAGACTGTCTCGTGTCGTCACCCCTCAATCTCTACTGCCTTACTGCTGCGCGTGATTATTACGAGCGAATTTTAGCTTGTACAGTAGCTGATACAACGCCCAAAGAAGGTACTGCACCCCTTTCGAGGTCACCCTAGCAGGGTTCTACGATCGCCGACCGAGATAGGTACTTGAAACCTTTTATTATAGTACCTGGTATACCAATATATTATACGGCTATCCCGTTTGGAGACGTACCACTCAGGTTCCGAGTGGTTTGCGCCCGGAGCGGGACTGCAGGGTAACAGGAATACTACAGCAGTAAAAGGGTCCGGTGCATAACTGGTACTTACCATATCCGATTCTCCGATTTCCTCAAACCACGCGTTAGATTGACACGACATGTACTTTACAGGTGGAAGTGTTGTAAGCTTATGCTATAGTTTTATTTAAGCATAGCTAATCCGCCGGGGGACGAAAATACACCAAATTAAAATGAAGTAAACGCATACAGGCTCGACTGCAGTTTCAAATATCCTTCTGCGCGACTCCCTAGCGACAGCTATACACTGTCTTTAGTCCAAATTCGTCATGCCGCAAGAAAAGCATGGCCAATGGTCAGACGCACACTGAGATGGCCGAGTGTAACCGCTGGGTTGTGTACAAATGTGTCAACTTTTTTCCGCTGCCACCACCCACCCGCCCCTGCTGTCGGCATTATCAAAAGTGGGCAGATGAGTACTTCATGATCAAGCACCGTGGCGAGACGCGAGGACTTGGGGGGATTTTCTTCGACGATCAAAATGACAAGGGTAATATTAACACATACTTCGTATCATATCATATCATATCATGTAACATCATATTGTATTGTAATGTATGTGATACGGTGTGCCTGTTGTGCTAACGCTATGTGTAGTGGGCATGGCGTAACATATGCCGGTATGTATACCTGTAGATGAACGAAGGGAGGAGATACGGATAGAGTAGTGAACACATATGTTGACAGTATCGAGGAGAAATTGGCAGATAATCTTGGGGGGACGCAACTGGCCAACAAACTTGGTTAATCTGAAATGGTTCGTTTTTGTTTGTTTCGGCGACGTCGATGAAATGCACTGATATGCGGACGTGCCAGAAGTTTTGTTTTGATTACTTAATAGGGGCACGAATTGGAGGAGTTTTGTACTGCAGTATATATCCATGTATTGCGGTAAAGCTCAGAAATTTCGTCAAGACTTTTGTCTTTAATTTAAGGGATGGTCATCGCGAGTCAACATCCCCCGGATGACAAGTTTTGGCACGAGGTCGGCGAAAGACATTCTCGTTACTACGTTGGGTGCAGTGATTCCTTTCGCTTCCGCTGCAAAGGCATGGCGTGCCCACTAGTACGCTGCGGCCGCTGTTGGAAGCAGTCTACGACGCCTGACAAGCTCACAAGCCCCAATTGGCACCTCTCGATTGTGGTCTATGGGATTGTGGTATGTATATTAATAGTATGAGTAAGACAAGTGCCACGATGGGCCTACCAGTAGATTTTTTGTTTTTCGGGTACGAGTAGCACTTTTTGGCTGAGGCTGAGATACTTGTGACTGGGGGAAGCTCCTCGACTTAGTGAGTACCCTGTATGCAGTATAGCTCATTTGAGTCGCACGACGTTTTTCGGTAGCACTTTGGTAGGTCAGGCGATTGTCATCGGGTAAATCCTACCTCTTTCATCAAGAGTCAGTTTTGGGTGACTCACTCTTAGTAGTATGGAACTCATCAGGTGGGGGGGTCAAGAAAATATTACTATAGGTGCTACTGTATATTGTACACAACATTGCACTCCTTGTGTACAACATATCAGATCAGGGTGCAATATGGCGTTGACGTGACCTGTGACATGCCTGCGATTAATTTCATCGCGCAGACCCGGAGGAGCACATCGCGTTCTCCAAGGACTGTTTGGCGGCTGTGCTCGAGGCTTACCCGCCCATCGTGGCCAAGCACAAAGACGAGGAGTACACGGAGCGGCAGAAGGAGTGGCAGCTCATGAGGAGGGGGCGGTAAGGAGGCTTTCTTCGCTCATACCTAACAATTGGAATGTAGTCCTTGTACCTTAAGACCATACAGCACCGTCCGTAGTGCGCGTCACATTATAACTTTTTTTTTGTAAGTGTGACGCTGTCTATCTTTGGCGTGACGGTTTTCAGAGTGTTCCGTCGTAGACTGTTATGAAGTGTTGAAACGGCGATACAAGGAGAGTGTGAGGGAATGTTACACATACTTTTATTGCACGCGTCGCGATGGCCACCTCAGTCCTTACCCGGAAGCTGGACGAGGAAATCGATGTCGGCGTGTTGGTGGAAGGTGCAATGCAACGAATCCCGTCGCTGGCTGCTATGTACCGTAGTCGCTCCGATTAAACAACCCCCAGATTCCAACATTGCAGCCACAATCAATCGCTACAGCTGCAGCTACTCTTGGGTGTTCCAACCCTCTATTAATAGCTCTATATAACTGCCTCATCACTTGTGCTGCACTCAACCAATTATGTGTCATTGATCTCCTAACCTTTTGCTATGTTTTTTTCTCCGCCGCGTATTCCAAAACTATCTCCGCGCCTCGGACACCCACCATCGCGTGATCTCCTCCAATCATGCAAACCGGGGGAAGGTACGTGGAGTTCAACTTGGTGTACGACCGAGGGACTGTTTTCGGCCTTAAGACGGGAGGGCGTATCGAGTCGATTCTCATGTCCCTCCCCGAGACAGCTAGGTGGCAGTACGACTTCCACCCGGAAAAGGGCAGCAAGGAAGCCGAGATCATGGAGGCGTTCAAGACGCCGAGGGAGTGGGTATAGGGCGTATGAGGGATTTTTGAGGGGGGGGGGGAGGGGGAGTGAAACCCATCGTTTTTATCTCACAACGATTTTTCCACACTTTTTCCATGCGAAACAGCGGAAAAGAAATTTGGAGCCAAGTTTTTCAAAGTAATCCATACGGCTTCATGCGTGTTTTGTTCTGTTCTGCGTATGGCTTGTACTGCTGTGCAAGTGCTGTTGAAGGCGGCATGGCGATGATTAACGGACGGCATGGCATTGAATGACGGTCTGTACGTCGATATCTGGTGATGTTGGCTTTTTCGGTTTCCAGCCTGCACATGTATGTAGCACATCCGCCGTTCTTTCTCATTGGCCGGGTAGGATGGTTTGGTCATAGCTGTGCTGGAGCGCTTGTCATGCATGTAGCTATTTTCCCTGCATTGAAGGAGTGTTGCGACGCTTGCACAGTATATGCGCGGGTAGACCTTTCTGGATATGTATGCCGAGTACGCGGACATACTTTTTTGTAGGAGAAACCCTAGCAAGCAATGCCAGTACTGGGAGGAAACCTGTCTTCCATTTCGATACGGTGCATACCATGGAGCGTGCGCTTTCTCAGCAGTCAACTACAGAATGCGGAGGGCAGAGGAGAAAATAAGTGCGATCCGCTGAAGCGAGAGTGAGACGGAAACGGTCTGGTTGCTTGCAACTTTGGCACGTTCGTGGCTCTTTTTTTCCTTGGCACTACTTACACTTCATCACGTCTTCCATATATCACAAACACGACACAGAAGCACCACCAACTTTGCACTAAAAGCCGGCAGAGCTAGACTAAAACCTCGTTGACGCGTCTTGCCAGCCACCTACTGAAGTAGTGCGATCAAAAAAAACCACAACAACGATTTTGCTAATGCCTTCCTTATACGTACACAGAGGTATCAGTACACCAAAATTGGTCCAAAATATTCCCGCCGGACGCGCAATCGCCACTAGCAAACAGGAATACAGCGCGACATAAGGTAGCTACCCATAGTACCCCCCCCCCTGTAGTTACAAGTCACGATTCCGGATAACAAATGTCGACCAAGGATTTTCCACCGATCAAAAATTCCCACCAAATAAATTGACCAATCAGAAAACTGCGGGCGCGAAATCTTTTTTGCATAGTTGGCTACACTCTTGCCTACATGGGTACGACGTTGCACCCAGATACACACCATTGTCATGGATACAGCATGCCACAGGTAGACGATATGACACAATATGCCCATTCTCGATAAGCAGCACAGCGACAAAATGACGCCTCTTGGTGCGTTCCGAGCAGTCAACGAGAAAATGGACACGCGGGGGGTGCACGGCGAGTAACCCCGGGAGCACATCTGCACCGCCACCTGATGGAAGCAGCCAGCACTTCCATGACTCATCATTTATTCAACACGAGGCATTCTCTGGACGTCATGAGTCATGACAGTTTCGGTCACGATAATACCCTGGCCTACGGCTCATCCCGCTCGATGGGAGCCCTCAAGCTAACTTCCGGGTTGTCCTTGGTAGCTGCGAAGTTGTTGAAAATCTGCTCGAGGGTTGTCTGCCCGACAGCGTAAGACGCCAAGCCCAACTGGGAGCACCGACAATAGCAATGCAAACAGGAGAAGGGGCAAAGCCAGCGCAGCAAAACATTTAAGAAGGCATGCCACTTTAGGTTGTTACATGTCCTGAACCGAGTCATACAACGTATACAGATGATATGTGCTTATATATCCGACACGTACTACTGTAATGCAAACATTGGATTATTGCCGATTGCCGCTGAAATATGTAAGGAAACGTATCCGCCGTAAAATATATTCAACAATAACGCGGCACATTGTTTGCAAACTTGAGAAGGGTTTCTTCTCCGCACGCGGTGCTGTGAAGCTAGAGAATCGACCGGTCTCTGCTTGCGCCACCTGCTGCCTAACAGACAGAGCGGCTGGCCACTTAGCGAGGAATAACGGGCAAATCCCGAGTGGAGCAGCTACGTTACAAAAACGGGCCAGGTGGCTCTTTCCACGACCAAGCGATCGCCGTTTTTGCGCTACCGCACCATCTACACACCTTGACAGCCCACCGCACCATCTACACACCTTGACAGCCCACCGCACCATCTACACACCTTGACAGCCCACCGCACCATCTACATCTTGACTGCGCACCGCACCATCTAACCACCTTGACGCGCACCGCACGCATACACTTCGGAGTAGCGCACCGTACATACTTTGAATTAGCGCACCGCACCTTGGCCTTGGCTGCCTCGAAGTGTCCGAATACGTCTGCGAGACTCATATCGTGCTGGTGCGGGATCTTGTACCGGCATGATAATAGAGTAGGTCTCTCCACGACGTCTGAACCGTAACGGCAAAATCAGTGAGTACGACGAAACGAAATATACGTGAGGGCAACGGTTGCGCCGCACTGCCATCAGCTAATCAGCATGTTCTCAAGTAAGGGGGGGCGCTCGTCGGGGAGCGGCACTTATCGCCCCCTAACTGTAACGGTGCGAACATCGTAGATGCATTAAAGGTAATCGAACGCAATCAGCTTTGCGGATGGAGCATCCTTACCGATGGACCGCGGAACGAACCAATGTTTCGAAGCTCCTGGCAACTGACATGGCGCGAGGTTTGCGATACACGTTTCCACACATAGAGTAGCATGCCTTCATGCGGCTAGACAGACGCAAAAAAACGCCATACAACGCGGAAACCCTCCCACTACAACAACGACCACGTCGGCCGAGCGAAGGCTAGAACATCTCGCCGCAGAGAAACGCTCAGTACTGCCTCTTGTGCTTCGTGATCGCAGTGGTCTGGAGTATGGTTGCGCACCTGCCCCGGGAAAAGTTTCGGCCAGGAATGTTTCGAGGTCGTTCGCTCTCTCTTCGCAAAGATACCAGTCAACGAACAGCCTGCGAGGCAAGACAGCACCAAAAAAACGTGGGAGGGGCGGTGTCAGGTGCACTCAGCGACAACACCAGAAGGTGGCAGAATCGCTCGACGAGCTTGAAGAAAACGTCAGTATCAATGTCATGCAACAGCCACGGCGCGGCGTCAACTGCTGTCGACAACATTGGTGAATGCATACCAAACAAAGAGTCACTGGAGCAGCTATACGGAGGCCGTCTATATCTGCATTCATACTTGCACGTAGAAGAAAGGAAGACGGCCGCTTACACGATGAGTACTCCACAGACTTCTTGGCTTGACCAACCAGAACTACTGTAGCGCACCGATGAGGTTTCTTCCATCTATTATAGACTTTTTACGCACGACTTAATGTCAGAGATGAAACGCTGCAAACACTAACGGTTGTGAAATTCTGACGCACCTACCCATCATAGTCCGAAGGCGTCAACGCAACGCAACTCGCACGCTCCAAAACGATTCTGAAGCATCATTTTGTTACACTGCCAAGCACTCTATTCCTACACTAGTACTGTAGCTCTCGTGACATTCATACAGAGCATGCAACGCAGTTCTAGGACCGTAAGAACAAAAAAAAACTAGTACACGTTATATAGCGCACCTTGCTGGGAGCGTGCCTCCTTCCGATCCCAGGACGTCTCCTAGGAAGGCACCGCTGCCGCTCTGCAAAGCACTTTCCAGCGCCGCAGCTCTGTTAGGAAACGGCAAATGTCAAACAAACACACGTTAACACCCGAGTGGGAAAATACAAGCAGGCCACACGCACCGGATACGCAAAACAGCATGCCTTGCGTGTTAGTGTCTCACAAAATCACATCTCCAACGCAGTGACAGACAGCGGCAACACTGGGTGCGTTAAGACGTAAAAAATCCGGCGGCATACACTAGACAGCACACCGACAAGAAACGCCGAGTCGTATACCTGGTATATGATACCTGGTACGAGCAATAGCCTGCTGTGCCTCATTTTACGGGCACCGTGTAAATAATTCCCGAAGTGGACTCCTTGTGATATTTCAAGTTCAGTGCCATATTGCAACTAATGACGGAAGAATGCAACACGGCGCAGCTCACTGTACAGCTGTGCAATGCGAACTAAAGCAAAGGGTTTTTGTACATGTTTACTTTCGCCAGGCGGGCTTGTCTCCCCCACACAACGCGTCGCGATAAAATACTTGGCCCGTGCCATCCTATCTTGGCATCGGGCCTACGACTGTAGCACTACCTGGTGCACTATAACGGGTGACCATAGTAAATAAAACCAAATATTGTGAGTAAAAGTCGGTAAGTATATAGGTTCTTGTGTGTACCGTAGGTCCTATTAACTATGGTCCCCCGTAAATAGAACCTACTGGCCTACTGGTACAGAGCTGCACGACTACAGTATGCGACCCTGCTTAAGAAACTGTTATTTTGGGTCAGGCTCAAATTGTTATGTGAGGCAGATGTGTCCTACACTAATTTCCAAGGTTAGGTTCTGTAGGGTTTGTGGATTTAGGGTTAGGGTATCGGTGTCTTACAGAACTCACAGAAGTGCCGGGTTAGGGTATAACACCCTCACAGAACTCACAGAAGTTCCGGGTATTGTGGCCCGGGCGTACAGAACTCACGGAAGTTCCGGTCAGGTACAAAAACGTTGGACCGGTACCCCAGGTACTGTGAAACCGGACGTACGGAATTTACAGAAGTTCCGGGTACGGCTGTGAAGGTCGTACATAACTCACATAGGTTCCGGGTACGGGTGAAAATGTCTTACATAACTCACAGAAGTTCCGGGTATTGTGGCACGGGCGTACAGAACTCACAAAAGTTCCAGGCAAGTATAAAAATGGTGTACCGCTACCCCGGGTATTGTGGCTCGGTCGCACATAACTTACAGAAGTTCCGGGTACGGGTATGAAGGTCGCGCATAACTAGCAGAAGTTCCGGGTATGTATTGTGGAACGGGCGTACAGTACTCACAGAAGTTCCGATTGTGGCACGGACGTACAGAACTAACAGAAGTTCCGGGTAATACCCTGGTAAATACCCACCTCAAGGAGGCGAAAAAACAGCGAATTTACTGGTCAAACAAATACATGGGATACATAAAATGCATTTCGAAAAACTGCGATTGGTGTACTGCAAACACGACACACTATGATAATACCGGTAATACCGGTAATACCGCGTATATACCATGCACGTACCATTCTAGCTCATTTCTGTTATAATAGCTGTCTTTCACGATTTTCACGGTAAGGGCCGTTCCAACGTCGTGGGAACGACTTCCGCGGTCGTAGGTCAACTGCCGCCACCCCTGTCTGACGGAGGTCCTCGAGAATCTGCAACGTTCATATTCCCTCACCCCGGGTACACAGATCACAACTAGATGTAGTTGCACGGACGTGTGTGTTGGTGTGCTCGGTTTTCGAGTGGTTCTGAGCGAAATGAGTGGTCCAATATAGTTTCATCATTTCGTTTTTGGGGTGTGTCACTGATGAGACATGCCGTCAGAATGCATAACATCACTACTCAACAGGATGTCGGGAGACATGTCAAGCGAGGCAAAACACACGTTGTCAAGGGTGTAGGGTCGAAGTGTTCCACACTAAAACCTACCAGTTTGGCGTCAGTCACGGCATGTCGAGGCAAAGCTGCTGTCTGTGAAGGGTTGAAAGTCCTGTCTCGCAACATTTTTGCTGCTCAACGTCATCCTGTTCTGAACCGGCACCCCGGGTATTGTGCCGAGGGTATACCCCTACCCTGGGTATTGTGCCGAAGGTCTTACAGAACTTACAGAAGTTCCGGGTACGGGTTTGGATGTCTTACAAAACTCACAGAAATTCCGGGTACGGGTATAAAATCCTTACAGAACTCACATAAATTCCGGGTATTGTGGCACGGGCGCACAGAACTCACAGACGTTCCGGGCAGGTACAAAAACGCTGTACCGGTACCCCGGGTATTGTGAAGCGGGGCGTACAGAACTTCCAGAAGTTCCGGGTACGGGTATGGAGGTCGTACAGAACTAGCAGAAGTTCCGGGTACGGCTGTAAATGTCTCGCAGAACTCACGGAAGTGCAGGGTATTTCTCGGGTAAACACCCTAGTTGAGGTTCTGTAGGTACCCTACAGAACCTAACCTTGCTAATTGCAGTATACAATAATATCCTTATGCACTAATTTCAGTATACAATATATACTCTTTGGTTTCTTACAGAAGTCGAGTCTATAGTTACTACAGTAACTCCCATTTTCTTGAGAGCTGTCGCTGAATGGATCGGTAAAACCTTTTTTCGGAAAAAACTATTACAATATATCTACAATGTTTGCAGTTTCAATGGCTGCGGGGGCTGCGACAGTAGTACAACACATGGGCATTTGAAGGCTTACCTCACGCTGTTGCCCCTCGCCAAGGCTCTGCAGCACACTTCCAGAGGAGCCCTCAGCCTCGCCCTAATTAAAATATCATCATCATAATTGATCGGATCATTATCAGCCGAGCCGTCCAGAGTGATCGCGAACATCTCGACGCAACAGTGACTCACTCGTCACTCGACAAAAACGCCCGATAAACACAAACGGTACAACTCCCAACTGACGCGCCTTGTTTCTCGGCAAACCAATCGCTGTTCTGTAGCTGCAAGGACTCCACCACCTCACAAGCCAAGCAATCGGTGCAAGTATGGCACATAAACGAACCCATAGCACACGCGTTCCGTACCGCATTGCGGTAGCAACCAAAGGGCAATCAAGCAAAAACGGTCTCGGCCCCGGCGAACGAAAAACATCGAATTTCCCCGTGCATGAGGGGCAGAACAGCACTCAGGACCAACCAATAATGCTCGTCGTAAGTACGCGAGCCCCGAATCCCATGCATCTTTCAACCTTGCATACCGCAGAAGGAACATAAACACGTTGGATCCCTTCACATCAAGCCACAACATGAACCGCAGGTGGACGGGGTACAACGATAAAAATAATGCTCGACAGCCAGGTCGCACGTAGGTGTGGAAACAAAAAAAGAGCCAAGAAGTATCACCTGTCAAGTCGGTCACCCATCAGAGGGGCAACACCTCGCTGCTCCAAGACGCCCATCACCTCGGCAGCCTCCGCGTCCGATGGTGGCTGAATCTTGATGTCTGCTTCGAAACCTCTCCCAAAGCGTTGTTTGAGGTGTTGTGAAGACCCTAGACACCGTAGGCGGCCATTTACCTATATTCACGGTCGATTTTCACCCCAAGCAGATACATAGCGATTGTATTTACGGTGGTAAAGGTTGTCGAAATGAGGTCATTCGCACGACCGTATACCCTGGTATGTCTAGCGGCGTTGGCACTGACACGGAGCGCACATTGAGCCACCGGAGGGTGGAGTTCAACAGGAAACCGTTTCACAGGATGTCCGAATCATGAAGCACAAATAACAAGCGAGTACGACGTGGCCAAGGGCACTTGGAATCGTCTCGTGTGCTGTCAGTACGCACCATGATGCCGATATTGTTGCACAAACTCTCGGCCTCCTCCATGGAGTGCGTTGTTAAGATCACGCTGCACTCCCTGTCCGTCGTGGTCATTCGACTGATGATGTCCCACATGAATCGTCTGGCGATCGGGTCCATTCCTGCATTAAGGAGGAGACAGCAAAGCGCACGCGTTACCACCACAAAGCAAGCAAAATTTGCTTTAAATATAATACGAAAGTGCGACTGCGATTGGAGCCCAATTTTGTGAATATCTGGGCGAGCCTATTCCACCGATGTGACTGGCCGCAACAACACCACGCATGAGCGAATTGCCGAACTACGCCGTACCCGTGAGACGCATGAAAACACGATGCACTCGCTATATATAGTAGGCCTGCGCTGTACCCCACTTGTATTCCTCTTGTTGGTTCGGATACAGACTCTTGCACGGCCAAGAAGCAGCACTATCCCCTTTCATGATGCTGATGGTCACGTCATCATCACCCAAAGCGCTGCCATCTACAAACACTTACCCCTCGACTAGCGCCTGTCCCGCACAAGTGAAAGGATGCCTTTATCCCTGAAACGCTGAAGAAGACGGTCTCTTTCGTTTCGATGGTTGTGCGGCATGTGATACCATCAAGGTCACACACACAGCCCAGGTGCGGCGGCCGTCGTTCTTACCCTAGCCCTAGCCCCACGAACTCGGTTCAACTTTTTGTGACATGCCTGGTATAAAACTATACCAGGTATAACGTTTGGCGCGGTTTGCCGGGATCGCTGTCACCTGTGCTTGGCTCGTCCAGGAACACAACCCTTGGGTTTCCGATCATGGCGATGGCTACCGACAGTTTGCGCTTGTTGCCTCCGCTCAGCTCACACGCCTATCGAGCGTCCCCAGGAAACAAGCAAAAAAACAAGGAGCGGTATTTTCTTGGAAATTACAGCGCAGATCGGCCAGAACTGCAATTCAAGTGTGAGCAATTTTCAAATGGCTCCGAGGGCGTTTCCGATTCTCAAGCCTTGGGTTATCGACCTGCTACCTGCTACTCGCTGAATGGTTGAAGTTTCTACACCACAGCTGGTGGACTGATGGGTTGGCTGCTTATTTTCTTGGTTGTATAGGTCATTCGTACCACATTAGTCTTTGAACAAATCAATGCCGTCGCCGAAACCCGATAAGCGAAATAGTACGTGAAACGAAACGCATGACGCAGAGGTAAGCTCGGCCATGGATACTCACGCGCGGGCAAGTTCGGGCGTGGTAGGCATGGTCTAGTAAACAAACATGATGTGCGAGGTTTGACCACAATCGCTTGGGGTCACGGTTGGCTCGAAACGGTACCGGAAACCAGCCAGAAAAAAAAGGGAACGAGCACAGAATGTGTAGCAAGCGGCAAATTTACACGGCTGTGACGGCAAGTCAACGAGAGCGAAAGTCAAACACGGGTACGCGCTACGGGCCTCGTAAGATTTAGCACAGCACGTCAGACGGTCAGATATCCTCGACCTACTGCACACGCTCCATTGTCCATGTCACACGACGCCGCAGTCGCCTGCTTCTGCGCCACGGCAGGTCAGGCGCCTCTAGAAGCAGCAACCAACTGTAAAGCCCAAGCGCGTTCGTTAGAAATGCGGGATGCCGTTGCTCTGCAGTATCGTCACCTTGGTGGTCTGGAAAGGTTTGAGGTCCATTTGCTGCATTTTATCGCCTGACACCTTGCTCAGTCGATCCTCCGGCACGCCTTTGATGCGGGCGTACAGCAGCAGGTGTTCCTCCACCTGCGGCGTTTTAATTGCCGAGACAATTCCAGGTAAAGCATCACATGCTTCATTTTTTTTTAATTGAATCTATTTTTCCCACCTCACCTATTATCTTTGCCCTACTTCTTCAGATCCATTCCATTCGTAATTCAGATGCGGGGCCACATAGCGGGCACTCCCCCCCTTTCCCGCTACGGTGCATGCCTTCGATTTTATTGCCGGAACAGTGAACTACTTCTTCCCCTCGTCGACTCGCGTCGAACTGTGATGTTGCCATGGTCTACGGCAGGTCCATCTATACTATTAACACATTCACCCCTTTGATAGTGCTTTACCTACATGTCGACCGAAACAATAATGACTTTGCTGAGATCAGCCGCCTAGGAGCTATAGAGCAGCGTGAGAGTACGGGTAGGAGGTAGGATCATATTACGCCCGTGTCCGTGCGGTACGACTCCATGCTTTCAATCATTGTAACTCGGACAGCGACCATTGTTTCACTCCCCAGTCCCGCAGTTGCCGTTGCTGAAATCGCCACTTTTTATCGTCAACTTTCCCCTCTCACGTCCCAAGAGGGTTCATACTTATCATCATCAACACATGTCAGTACATATCATCGTATATGCTGCATGGAGGTGTCGGCGTGACATGCGGTCGCCCTAATGATAAACCTTGAACACGACCAGCGTATGAAGGCCTGGGTTCGATCCCCGGCGGATTGTTGAAGAAAAAAAAACTTGATGCGTCATTTTATATCGCGGAAAGCCTGAGAGCGTGAGTTAGAAAAAATCTATGAAAACCGACGAGGAGTGAGAATGATGAAACCTATGCGCGGTCAATAAGAAGGCGCGGACCGGGGGGGAAGAAGGAAAGACGCCTATGATGACGGTGTGTCCAGAGAGCTGGAAAGCATAAAATGATGAAACCGCGTGTAACTTGCGTTTACCACGACATCTTCGGAAAACCGAGGAATGGCTGCGTTACCACCCCACCCAGGGGTTGAAAGCACTGTGTCAAGCTGCATTGCTGACCCCCCCAAAGCGTAACAAGTGCTTTCCTATCCAATTTGCGCAGGACGTGGGCATAATTGACATAACCCCAACCCTAACGATTGAGTTAACGCGAGCCACGACGCCCAGGAAACTACAAAATTCATCAGACAATGTGCATCGATCTTGGCGACCCAACGCGAAGCCACAGGAGCAGCAGCATTACGGGCGTCGTGCGAAATTCGGCACAGCTGTCTGGAGCTGTCTGGAGCTGTCTGGAGCTGTCTGGAGCTGTCTGGAGCTGTCTATTTCCATCGCGACGAAAAGGCGACGAACGCTCAACTCAAGAAGGCTCAAGAAGGCTCAAGAAGGCTCAAGAAGGCAGGTACAGTCAACGGTTCGGTGCATACGAAAACGCTCACAAAGCACGCCACACCACGACAATGCTGCTATAGACCTCAGATTAGTGCAACACCCCCTCCTCCAGAGGATACGGGATAGGGCACGCGGTTCACAACAAACGCGCATGCCCTCCGGTGGCGTACAGCACACCGCGCGGAGGCACAAAGCTAAACAGCATGGCCAAAATTACGCCTCATTTTCATACGTCTCCTAGGTATATCTGACCTACACTTTGCAGACGGCATTTCGTCATGTTGTCAAATACAAACAGCGGACACTCTTTCCCGCTTACCGTCAGAAGGTCTAGAAGCGCGTCATCCTGAGGGCAATAGCCGATGTACCTCCTGAGCTTGTTCTGCTCACAACCGGCGACGACAAAAAATACAGCAAGCAAGCACAGGCGATGTCGTGTCGGTCAAACTCTTATTAAACTCTTAGTAAACTCTTATTAAACTCTTAGTACCAGCAACGCCGTACTCACATGAGGTCGCGATCAAGGTCAGGTCAGGTCAGGTCAGGCTTGCCCCTTCTCGTAGGATGTGGTCAAGTGAGCATTGCAGCAGCGGTGGGAATGCTAAGGAGAACCTGCGGCCCACGTTCACCACGTGAAAGGCGAGCGACTCAAACACAGCAATTAGGGCTTGTGGCGTTTCGACAACGGTGAAACGTGCCTTGTATTATGCTCGTATTGCGATCTGCTGTGATACCTTTGGACTGGAAATTAATAGAGCAGAGTGTGCAAAGACGAGCTGCAAACATTCTTACGTAACCCCTCCCTATGTAACCCTCCCCTCTCCCCCCAAATAAAACAAGACAGTGTCACTGCAGCTGACGTACGGAGCAGCAAGGTACCACAATGGACCACATCGGCAGTCGCCTATATTTTGAGTAGGCAAGGTGTAGCAGAGTCTACTGCAAACTTATATCAGGCTTCAGAAATTGCAGCACAATCACAAACTACTGCGTGTGAGGTGGGTTATTACCTGCTCGGTTAGAATGTCGTGGCCGGCGATCGAAGCATCGCCTTGGGTTGGAGAGACGTCTCCAGACAGGATGCCCAGCGTCGTGCTCTTCCCTGACGCGCGCAAACCAAAACATCAGACGTCAAAAGCGTCAAGTGCATCGAGCAACATTATCGCGCCACCTCGGCAAATGGAAGCACCATCTTATCGCACGCCAAGCACACCGCAGGCCAATGGCTGAGATCTGAAATCAGAGTACTTCTTGACGGTGAGGTGTGGTGATTCTCCTCTTCGTAGTCATCAGAGGGTTCGGGTCCTGGCCCGATGGTTGGCAGCCAAGGCCTTGTCACGTTCAACCTTCGGTCTCGCAGCGTAGGACAGAGATCAAGCGCACGCCTGATATTGACCCAGCGACGCGAATGCACGCACCACGAGCAAGGCCTTCCGGAGAGCGCCTTCAAGCAACGACGAGTGTAAACGTGTGCTTAACAAGCTTTTGACATTTGCGACTCCTACCACCTTTGACGAGCCCATGACTCCACTAAGATAACTCTACCACTCTATAGTTACTCCATATAAATTCCATGATTACTCCCTGACCCTCCATTTACTCCCTAACTATCCCCTGACTATATTCAATGACAAATCCGTGATTAGTCCTTGATTAGAGCTGCTGATGCCGAATGCCCCTGGCCTATTTCTCCGAATTTTTTTCTAGGAAGCACCACCCCCCTACAGTCTCTTTACGCTCGTTTGATCTGGACTTACCTGCCCCATTGATGCCAAGGAAGCCGAAGCAGTCCCCCTTCGCCACGGAGAAGCTGAGGCCGTATATTGCCACCTTCGGTCCCTGTCAGTGGAGACCGATCAAATACACAACGCATTCATACCATATAGAGCACATATAGCAGTCAGTGATATGATACGGAGCCCTACAGTAACCATGTCCACGCATGAGGGATGAGGAGGCAGTTAGCCGGGCCGAGCCGCGGCTTCTCGAACATTAGGATACCCGCAGGCACTACCGTTCTTGATGATCGACTCCCGCAAAGACAAACGATGGTTATTGTCCCGCAGGGCATGCACAGAGTACATGCTTGGCAAGGAGCAGCCAATCCCACAAGGTTGACATTGCATTCAACTCGAAAGCTGCAAAGAGGTTTGTGCTTAATGCCTCACGGAGCGATCCTCGTCCAGCTTCTAGCATTTGTAATATCCTGCAGAGTCCGCCACAAGACATCGACGAGCATTACCTTAAGCTTGCCAACTAAGCAGCGACTCGCCTAAATAATGCAACAGGCGTTCCAGCCTTCACAAGAGACGCACGAGCTTGCACATCCCTCGAGCTTTACGTGGCAACTTAAGCTGTTACACATAAACCTGCCTCGAACACATGATGCGGTAGCAAAGTGTAACTTGCAACGAGGCACGCTGGCTGAACCATCGGAGTATCGCACACATAATCGAGTGCGCCCAAGATGTCAGGACTTCACCGAGGGAAACACACACCATACTATTGAAAAAGTAGTACGAAACCCGCAACAGTTAGAACGAGCGGTATCTCGGCGAGTCAGCAGCTGTGATACTTTTCGCTCCTAGAACGCCTGTAGTGGACTCTTGAGGCTACGTAACGCTGTAAACCGACTTGAATACATAACAAGGACAAGTCCCGAACAATGGCGGAAACACCCGACGGAGTGTGCACCGCAATAACGCTGCCAGGTGCATGGAGGCAGTCTGATTGGCCAACATCAAACGAAATGAAGGGAAAACATTCCACTCGGACAATCGGACCTTCCGCTGATGGGGTGACTCTTCTTTGGTACTCGCCTGTTGCGTCCTGTACACCTTCCGTAGCTCCCTGAGCACCACCTCCCCTTCCTCCTCTCCTAGCAGGCCTCCCATCCTCTCGACCCTGAGAACCTCTGCCGCCACATCCTCGTCGTCCGCAAAGCCGACTTCATTCGGGTCTTGAGCTACCACTGGGTCCAAGCTGAACCATCCCGAAAGCTTTGGGAAGGTTTTTGCGTACTCTATGGCGAAGCACAAGAGAAGGTATCCTGCGGGGTCGAAACAGAAAAAAACTGATTTTTACCGCCTTTCGCATGAAACCAAAACATTCGGCATCTGCATAGACGAGATTGGCCACTCTTTGCTGAAGCCTCACATGCCATACATGAAAAAATGTTCCAGAAAGTGAAACTAAGAGATAACCTCGGGGTGTACACACATGTCTGAGAACGTACGAGACGTCTGCTATGGCTATGGGAACACATTAACAAACGGCAGGTGGTATTCCCATCAGAGGAACTTTTGAGGTGTTCATGCATATTTTAGGAGGTGACGCTGGCCCTCGGGTCGAGCGACTGTGGCGATTGACCTTCAGCAGGTCGCGTTTTTCTGTCTGTGGTGCGTGCCACTGTGGCAGCTCACAACGATCGACGATCAGCGCGGGGACGAGGCACGCAAAAAAGTCGGCGAACTATTAAGAGCAGACAAAGACAGTTGCCGAGTGACATCACATCGACTGATAGTCCGAGGCTGCGACCGTACGCTCGGGTCGGCGTCAGCGCTGTGGACAAACCCGCCCCGAGCAGACACCAACCAGAGTATATAACCCAGGCTAACCCTTCACGCCCACGGCAAGCGTCACATAGCCCGGTAGGAACGCCGAGAAGGAATCGAGCGGGTTATACATATATGTATATACCAGGTATGCACAATATATATATATATATATATATATATATAAACATATCACTCCCACTATAAATTCCGTCGAAAACTACGGGAAATCAGTGTGACTACAGCAGAACAACCCAACAAAGAAAGTGGCACATCGACAGCTCTTTTTCTTCATGCCGAGAACACTGCCATCCCATCTTACGGTCTTCTTATGCTCATCCTATCAATTCCAACCCTAACCCTAACCCTCGTGGCTCAGACCCGGGATCACTGCCGCTATATAAGACGGTTTTCATGAGCTGTACACCCCACCTGAGTAATAAATAGTAAACACATGGGTTCGAGGATCTCGACCCACCAGTTGCATGGGTACTAAACAACCCTACATGGACTCCTTGGCGTTCGCCAGCCCAAGAGATTTTTCTCACCGACACATGAAGCCAGCAGGCACGCGATATCCGCCCCTGTTATGCCCCACGACAGCGGGGTGAGCGTTTTAGGCACTCCCGCCGCGAAGCCGGAGATGTCCATGCACGTCTTTCCGTCCTCGCAGACCACGAGCTGGGCGAGCCCATCGCCCAGACAAAACCTGAACAAACCACGAGTGTGAGTGGATCATCAGTCACTTGAGCACTGGTGGGCCAACGTGCTTTGGAAAATTGGGGTCTGAGCTGCCGCTATCAAGCCCTCCTTTTCCCTGTAGTCTTCCGCTCAACCACTTTGGGGCTCCAGAGGGAAAACACGCCCGAACATCTATTGATTGCACGGGTATGATGTGTCCGAGGTGCGATGCATTGGGAATTGATACTTCGCACACGCGCACGTAACGTATTGGGCTGTGCAGTAGTACACGCGCGCGCAGCAAGGTAGTAGTCGTACTGCACTGCGCTTTTGCTACTGTAGGCGCTAGATTAGATTGCACTATTCATATTTGGGGGGCCATAGTAAGTAGGACCTAAGGTACACACAAAAACCTATATATTTCCGTTTATTTACTAACAATATTTGGTCATACTGTTTTTACTATGGTTCCCTTATTGATCCGATCTTCTGTGATCGGCATGTCGGCACACCCGGGTCCCAAAAAAGGCTCAGCCCCTACACGAGCTATAAAAGCACCATTTGATGGGTTTGGCGCCTTGAAACAATCGAAACACCGTCGGTTCTGCACCTGTCACAAATAGCAACGCGCAGCTGTATACCAGTACGCATCTACGAATACACAGCTACCAGATCCACGGTTTCGCGATTACGATTTTTGACCATTCTCAGCGTCTCCAAAGGGAAAGCGTAGACAAGCCACACATGACGCGCAGGTTGCACTTCTCTATGAGCACAAATCGTTGAGGCGAACATGATATTGGTATACTGTATTTCATTTTTTTTCCCACTATTGAACAACATTGCAGGTACATCTCCAAGCAGCGCGTCGCATACACTTTACGACAGGAAGGTCCATAATACCCACAGGACAGAGCTCACCCTGGGAACAGGCGGTAGACCCACTTCAACTTGGCGTTCACATCTCTGGTGGAGTCGACGAGATTGAGGACGAAAGACGTGACCATGAGGGCCAGACCCGTCACGAAATTGATGAAGAGCACCATGTTCTGAGCAGAAGAAGCAGACGTGAATAAAAAGCTGCAAAAACAAGTGGGAAGCACGGTTGGGGTGGAAGGCCGGGAGGCGTTAGTACACAGGGGCGGAAAGTGGTCGTTAAAGGCGGACTAAGCGAACTATGATAGCTTAGCATGCCGCCCAGTCTAGAGACGGGCATAGAAAGTATCAGAACCCGACAGTGAACCATGGTATGCCTAGCCACGCTGCAAATGCGATACAAAACCATGCTAGTCAGGAAAGGTCCCCAAACTCAAATACTTCAAGGCGGCCTTGTTTTAAAAAAGCGGACAGTCTACGACATCTACGAGATGGCTCGGGATGCGCAAGCCGGCGCAGAAGACTAGGGAAAACATGGTAACATTTGACTGATGCTGCACTAGAGCTATTCGTAGAGCTATTGGTGCTGGACAACAAATGTACATTTCCACCTATTAATATAGATAGCAGGTTTCTACGAACGATTGAAACTGAACGGCCTTGGGGGGGTGTTCAACCAGTAACTCTCTAGACAGCCGTAGGGGGCAACGGAAAACGGGTGTGTACGAGTTGTGGCCATGAGGTTCGAGGGATACCCCCCGCGTAACATGCAGCGCAGCGTTCTATTCGCAACGAAAACTTCCTTTCGATGTTGTCAAGAGCCTCGCGCAGAGAGTAAGAGTCGGCGTCTGACCTGATGCAGTAAGTGAAGGGAGCGACCGCGGGGCCGTAGAGCAGGAATAGAAGAAACGTTGCCACCGCCCCTTCGTTGATGGTGTAGCCTGTATCGGCGGCAAGCAACGCCAACGCCACCACAAACAAGACATGTCCTTCAAAGTGTCGGACATTCATTCCACGGGGGCGGACAGCAGCAAAAACCTTGCAGAACCACTGACACTTTCGTGGAGGTAGGCTAGCATTGACAGCTGCCAGAGTCTGGGACACGCCAGTACACCACGACCCCCCTTTGGGCTCAACACATCTTGTGGAGCAGGAAGGGTCTGGGAACGCAATCGGCCACCACTCTAATACGCGGTGCATCTCACACGTTGCGTTGAGAACACGCTTGGTGTGGCCGCCCGGCCTTGCTTGCCGGCAATTCGTCCTGTTGCGCAACGTGAAGCATGCCTTTTAGCTACATTGTGGCCGTTATTTGTTCGTTCGTGCCCGTCGTCCAAGCGCGTGCGGCTTCTCTCAAGACCTGTAGCAGGCGAGCGATGCACTTAGCCATCATACACAGTGTTGACAGAACCCCCCCCCCATAGAAGAAACACCATGGCCCAGCCGTTCGGGAACCCGACGTCGCAAACACCCGTAGTGTTTCCTGCGCTGCCCTTCATGATGAGTAGAACACGGCGGAGAACGCTGAGGCAGATGCTCCCAACGGCACTGAAGCGGAAAAACAACGGGGACTTACTGGGCCCATCATCGCAGTTTGAGCAAAATACAGGTTCCCGTCACGAGCACTAGCTGGTTCGCCAGACGTGCCTGAGGAAAGACGCCACTCCGGCAGCAATATACTGCAGTGCGGAAAATTAGGTGACACGAGGCTGATGCTTGACTTACTTTGAACATCGAAGGCGTAGAGGAGACCGAGGAACGCCCCGCAAGGTATAAGGTAAGTCGCCACATCGAACACGAACGTGCTTAGCCAGTACACCCCGACCCCCACTCCTGATATGATCTGCCGCAACGCAGCAAGGGAAATTTCACGCCATGCGTGGGTACAAGGACAGGGCATTGAGACGCTCAACACACACATTGGCGAGGTGCTCAAATAGCAGAGCTTCAGATGACAAAGAAACGAACTGCTCCCACCTTAAAGAAACAGTATGCAAAACAGTGGAAATCCACCGGCATAGGAGAACGGGATCAGAACACACGTATGACTGCTTCGGACTACCTGTGTGAGCAGTGCAGCGAGACGACAGCCTTTAAAAGTGCCGTTTCCATAAGAGTGGGCAACCTCCCACTGTGAAGGTAATAGCTGACTACGGTTACACGTCAGTGGTGCTGCTGAGGGCCGTTCTCGATGTGGAATACTGCGGAGCGCGGAGTTGGCAAACTAGATGTTCTCTCTCAGGCCCTCATGCATGCAACGCGTACACTGAGATAATCGAGCTGCTAATCTGGCCACCATAGCACCGCCACACAGCATCGCAAAAGAGAGAGCGCGGGGCTCGACACCGCAAAAACCTTTGTCTGATCTGGTCATCACCAGCGTCAAAGGTGGGAATAAACCACCGACACGATACGAACCTCCGTACACACGGCCTCGACTTTGCCCCCCCCCCGACACGTTCGTGTGCAAAATTTCACCCGGACATATTTACGCAGTGGTTTTGAGCGCTTGGCCATATTGTACAACGGGGTCTTCATGCTCGGATGGAGCGACACCTGCCGCACTCGAACTGCACTACGATCTTCAAAACATTGTTTCGTACCAAACCTTCTGTACGTTTGTACCATGTACATGATACAGTGGTTGGCTCTATCAAGAGCGTGTTTGTACTTGCAATCGAACTGTCACAACCCAGGGAGAGCACCGCACGCGGCCGCTTGCAACGTCTCTACAGCAGACAACGTTTTCCGGCCTACTTTCCTCACTTTTCCGCCTACCTTCCATTCCGTACTGTCACGTTTCGAACTCGGAAATGTGCTGACTAGTATACTAATTGGGAAAGATGGTGACGTTTCCAGACCGATTCACCGTAAGCGATCGAGATTTTCAGACACGTTAGTCGCTTGCCTGCTGGTGCTTAGCCTTGACCGCCCGTTCCTTCACGACGAAGATGGCGTAGGATGCCGGTAAAAAGCAGACGGAGATCACCACCATGATGGCCGTGGTAAAACCGTCCACAGTCTGCCGGAATACACACGTCAGTCGTCAAACACTGATGGAGCACACACTCAGCAACAAGACCATTGCAAATAGCACTAAGGACGGCGAAACCGCAAGGCAGTACCCATAGAGTCACGCTCAGGTTCCGACTCGGATGGGCTCATGCAGCGACGCGCGTGTACGGTGCAAGCCCATCAACGCTTTACGACAATATTGGACGGGCTTGCACAGCGCCTTTAATATGGCATGTCCTCATTGCCACTTTAAAATCAGAACGCGAGATGTCCGACGAAAGGCATGTGAATAACAGTAACTCAGACCTGTTTTTTTCATTGTGCACAGATAACACCGTACCTGGCGTGCGAGCTCTTCCGCCCGGGTACGCGGCAGGGGGTTGCTCCGAACGGTGATGCTGAAAGGCGGCATAACGTGACAGGCGGCGCGGTTAAGGCATGGCACGGGGTCTTTCGAAGCAAGATTGTAATATGTTTTCAAGCGACACCGGCTGGGCGTGCAAGTCGCGACGTGACAGCGGAGCAAGCGAGAGCGCCTGCAGACAGCAATACGGCAATGCGGCATGGCGCGACGCGCATTTTGCTTGGCACGAAATGCACCATGGAGTTCATGATGCGGTCAGAAGAAGACCGTGAGTGAGACACTCAAACCCTTCCACCAAACCGGCGGAAATGATAACAGCACAACGACATTGAAGCTGGTCAAAATAACAAAAAAACATCGCCGTCGTAGTGGTTGGGGTAAGCGCCAATAGACGGAAGCCTCCTGCGGAGGAGTCAAGATAAACTTCGCCTGTTAGCAACGTCCATAGCGCCTGGGTCAAACGAATTTACGCCCTGTTTCTGCATTTGCATCGTGATATAGTAGTGTTGCTGGGCGACGCGACCGCAAGTATCCCTGGTGATCTTGCAGCCCCGGGGAATCGTGCACATCCTCACCCCGGCACTGCTTTCTTGCACCACGCGTATAAGGGCATGTCAAGGGCATCTCGAAGGTATTGCACGCTTTCTCCCGCGGTCCAAGTCAAGTCCTCCAGTTGTGCGTCACTGCCCTACCGTGCACATCCGACGACAACCGCCCACACGCAGCACTACAACTCCACTACTAATAGATCCACAGTATCTATCGTAGAGTACAACTACTGTAAACATGACCAATACTATTGCAGTAGTATCACAGTACGTTTACAGTACGTAGTCATGTTGCAGAAATGCTACCACACGGTGTCGGTATAACTACTGTATCCCTAGGCATAGCACTACAGATAGTATATAACAGACAAGCACATCCGTACTGTTGTATGTCACGACTTCCGTGACAACCACAGCTGGTGGCACCATCCCCACCTCGGCAACGTGCTCTCCGTATCATCGCCTCTGGTGCCAAGCCTGGCGGTGCCCTCGACACTGTCACGCCCACGCCCTTCTCCCTTTCGCCCCCCAACCTCAACCTCAACATTCGGCACGCCTACCCCCTGTCCTCCTGCCGCCTTGGCGTCGACTATAGCCTGCAGCGCGGCTGAATTCACAAGGTTCATGAATATAGGAGCTCCATGCGCTGCAGAGGCGTTGACAAGGACGCCGTAAGCTAGGGTTCCCGGTTGGTCGGCGTCGGACTCGTCATCCGGCGAGAGATATTCGGTTGTTGTTGCTGCCGGGAGGCGGGAAGACGCGTCAAGCACCACCGCGCCGTACCTGTAGGTGAAGGGGGAATCATCGAAAGCAGCAGAATACCATGGATAAAATCGATACTTGTTCATGGTGGGAGCAAGAGGAGTAAAAACCGAAAGGGATTTTCGTTGCTATCCTACCATGCCGCTAGCACTAGCAGTCACAGCAATACACACCCTAACCCTGCAGCTGCTGCTCGAGAACGGGAGCAAACGTCTGAAGAACTGTCTTCGCCACCATATTTCGCCACCATATCGCACAGCAACAGCAACAGCATCGGCAACATACTGCAAGCAGAACACCACGAGTATACCCGCTCGAGTAGTTTTAGCGCCACTGCTGTACAAGACGTATGAACGATTGATTCATCAACAGCACATCGACCGCACCCACCAACCAGGGCAAGAAGAGTGCGTGAGCGAACCCTATCCCTCCCGAGCCACCTAATACAGGGGACCATATCAAATAGGACCTACGGCACGCACAAAAACCTGCAATTTTTTACTTGTTCCTATTTACTACGCCCCCCCCCGTAATGCCATGCTAAAACAAAAAACAATAAACAGCCTTCCCTTCCGAGCTATCTTAAATTGGAGCATCACAGGCCGGCATCCAGTTACTCAAGACGACAACGGCACAGAGCGTGCGAGGCCTTCACTTCGCACCATGAACAGCTTCCCCGAAGCCCCCCATAAATAATTCGAACGAAAAAAGGCTCACCGTGTAGCCCCTTGCTCGTCAGCTCCAGCGCCTTCTAGCAAAAAGTTGCTCATGTTCACCAGAGGCTCCGCGCCCTGTGCGCATCCATAAAAGTGGTCTTCTTTCGCCGCGCCACCGGGGGGCACCGAAACAGCCGTTCCCTCTACAGAAACGCCATCAAAGCGATCGGCCACAAATCGAGCGAGCGAAGACTCTTGCGGGGCGGCAAGAGGGACCGGGTTTCTGAGACTGGACGGCATGCCTGGGTTGAAGTTGGCCCGGGGGGAAAGCTGAAGAGACGGCTGATTGAAGGCGTTCCGGCTACGGGGGTCGAAATGGGTGGAGGGGGCAGGGGCGATGGTACAGGGTGGAGGGAGGGGGCGGTACCGTAACATTTTACGTGGTTATTACCGGTCGAGGTTACCCATCGAAACAACCGACCGTTTCGCGTTTTCCAGGTCGCAAACATGAGGGTCACGCGCCTCACGAACGCTTCCCGAAGGGTCGACTATTGAATAATGTTCCATTTAATCAAAGGCTGCAGGGTGGTGCGACATGGTTCCACTTTTCGCTGTCAGGAGCGCTTGATCTACTAGCTTCTGCACGTCATTACGTCTTGTGTATTGCTCCTTGGCACTTACAGGAACTATATCACAAGCCGCATGTTTGGCTGTTTTCTTGCGTTGCCTAAGGTTCTCGAATTATGTGTGTGTACCGTCAAGCCACGGCGACTGCAGGGTGTACCAAATCCGGCAGGAACATCCAGATACCGTTTGCCTTGACACGTTGTCCATCAAGCACGCGGCAAATCAATCAGTCATGCATGCCATAGAGCTTTCACCTGGTGCTCAGCAGGGTGAGACCAAGCAGAAAGAGCAGCGTCGGCACAACAAGTTGGAAGAACTGGCTCTTTTTATCTCGTATCCCGTAGGTGGCCCGCTTTGCCACAAGCGCCTTGAAGTGCACCCAGAACACCCCCCTGCTGGAACGCCCGCCCCTCTCCCCGCTCGCACCCCTCTTGGTGTCTGATGACGACCACTCGTCTTCGGGATGCATCACAGCAGTGTCACCTGATGTTATGCGGGCAAAAGGCATCACAAGGGACACGCGGCTACCGAATGACGAACGGCAAGACTATCAATAACAAGAGCTGATGGACATCTGGCATGCGATCGCTAGCGTTGCGAGCTCTGGAGATATCAACACCGAAATGTCCAGGAAGCAGCATGAGGTTGGAGTCTCCGTCATGAGGAGGCTGTGTGGGCGCCGCCTCGCGCTACAACATCGCACATGCTGGATAAACATGCGGAACGAAAACTTTCTACTAAAATTCCCCTTGCTGTTCAAATATAAAAAACACACGCCAACGAATGCTATGACCAATCGTCCCACTCAACGGGAAACACCAAATATCCTATGAAACCGCCTGATGCCGCCACTGTCAACGACCTCAACGTTTCAGATAGTCGGCATCTTGCATCACGCTTTGCATTACATTCAGGCACATGTGCACAGCAGGGCTCTTCTTCTGGCAGGACTTGCCTTGCCGCTTCATCCCCAAACCACCAAACCCAACACAATGTATCGCCTAACCATCAAAGCCATACCGGTACTACCCCTACCACAGGCACTTCCCCCCTGCGTCGCCTCTAGGTGGCGCGCCGTGCATGTGTCTCACCGTCAATCAATGGGGCGCTCGCCGCACGCCCGTCGCTCCCCTTCTCTTCTTCCCAACCGGCACCAATCGCACCGCCCGGTCGAGCACCACGTCCGCCATTGCCCACGCTCTTTCGCCCTTGCCCCTCAGCCCCTCCGTCAGAAGACGACAGATCACCGCTGCTCCCACCGCCGCTGCTGCTGCTAGTCGTGACCGGGCTCGGGCTAGCAGGGGATAGTTCAACCGACGGAAGCCTCGTAGACGGGATGCCTTCGTTCGAAAGGGGGTCTTGACTCGGCAACTGCCATCGTATTCCGAGGGCCGGAATGCAGATAGGGAACAGGGTGGGAAGACGGTGGCCGTGTTACAATGGGATTGAGGACGTTGCCGTTGCGCTTTCCCTGTCCACAGGGTCGCGAATGTTTGGCCCAGATTGGTGTCCACACACCGCGTGTGGCAGGAAAAACAACAGGCAAAGGTGGGCGTACGCAGGGTCGGTCTCTGGGTGTGGTGCGGTACGGTACGCTTTGGAACGGGCGTGGTGCGGTACTCAAAGAGTTGTATGGGGCATACTTCTGTAGCACCTGGCCATTCATCGAACCGCGAGCACGACACCTCTTTCCATGATAGACAACAGTTTGCACAACAAGTCGCCTGCTGTGTGGAAAAGCCACCACGAGCTACAACACTGCGGACATGATTCTTGCGTCCCCATCGCGAGGCATTCTGACACAAGATAACATATGCCGGGTACTATATTACTTGCCGTTCTGTTGCCCCTTCGACCGCGGCACAAGTAACACAAGCATCATATGGCAGCAAGCAGCTGCAGCGAAAACACCACGACCCGACCCGCTGCATTATCGTTATTTACCTCATCGGAGCCGTGTCCCACCCTCAGAAATACCTCCTCTAGCGTGGTCACGCTCACGCCGTAGCCTGCGATGCCCAACTCCTCCTTCTGCCAGGCCCAACAACAGCGCGCAAGAAAAAAACAATCAGTACAAGTAACCCGTTGCATGTCATATCGACGCTGCCGCAATAAGAACATCCTATTAATAAAATAACCTACGATTAATACTAATACGAGCAGTATACAGGGATTTGCTCGTGGCAGCAAACACAACCACTGGCAGAGTGCTCTATATCCCCAACGTCGTCATCGTTCTCGCTTAAAAAATAACGCTGGCTTGCCCCGTGTAAAAAGCAGACAAGCAGACGGGCTCAGGATGAACGAAAGTGTTGTATGCATCTACGTCCTCGCGCTCCACACCCCGACTTCACCGATAAAGGCATGGAGAAACCATAAACAATACGACGGATACACTCAAGCACGCAAACCCCGCTGGCTTACCCTAGCATCCATTTCCCGGAACATGTTGCCAAACTTGGAGGCGGACGCGAAGGGGAGGCGGTAATTCCTCTCCTTGCCGACGCTACTGACGATTAATGCCTCCGGAACGAACTGCAACACCAGCGCTTGGAGCAAGTCTTCTCCGTCTTCCGCCTCCATCTGCGTGGTGGTGGTGGCGGTGGAGGGAATTCGATTTCATCGATCAAGCTGGCTGCAAAAGGAACGAAGCATCTGAGGTTGAATCCTGATACAAAGCCTCGAGACAGTGGGGGGGGGGTTCGATTTCCAGTCTGGTGATTCCCGGGGCCGATCAATGTGTATGTAGACTTCCAACTATTTCAAGAAGGGGGCGGGGGTACTCATTCCTTGCTTGCCTCAATCATTTGACCGTTGACCACGCATCCCTTTTGGGACGGGGCACCGTTGTTAGTCCTAATAGAGACACCTCCAACACTCGGGGGCTCACAACGTTTTCCCCATGTACCTGGTATTTCGAACCTGGCAATACATAACCACGTTTGCCTACGTTATCCTATTCATGTTCGGTATTTTGTGGCCGCTATCTATCTCCTAGGGTAGAAGGGGGGAGGGGTGAAATAAAAACACACTAGTACGTAATGAATAAATTCGTCTGTTTAATAGTGAATAATATCACAGCTAATAGCGGCACTATGACGGGTGACCATAGTAAATACAATAGGACCAAATATTGTTACTAAAAATAGCGAAATATATAGGTTTTTGTCTATACCGTACGTCCTATTTAATATGGTCCCCCGAAGCCACCGACCGGGGCGGTTCGCCTACGTTCTCAGACAGCAGAAGAATGTCGCGTACCCGGTACCATGCACTGCAGCAAGTACCAATGTGACTACCCTGAGGTACGGCAGAAGTGTACGGTAATACTAACGTCAGAGGGGAACAGTTGAACGATAATTGGACGCGGAGGAGTGTTGCCCGGGGCAGGAAATCCAAGGCAGCGGATAGTAGACATGAACATGCACATAATGTACAACGTACAGTAGTACAGAGTGTACCGCCCGCGGCTCTTGTTCGTTATGGGTGCACGCGATACACGGGAGTGTCATACGCCAAAGCATACATGATTTCAATGCCGAGTGGTTGAGGTCATAATACATCTACACGCACCTTTACCACATCCCACGATTTCCTTCAGGCAGAACACAGTATGGAATTACGTTATTTTGAACAGGTGCGGCCTGCGCTTTTCTGCGCTTTTCTGCGGAGATTTTTTAATAGTATGGTAGATGGAAGTGGTGGTCACCATCACATTGTTCAAGCCGCCACTCCTACCCACGTGTCCTGGAGTTCGTGTCGCCATTCGGACTTGACGTGGGTACGGATACAATGCAAGGACCAAGACGCCACGGCTGTTTATCGTGTTCGGTACCGCATCCAGCTGGTCTCACCATGAGGCTTCCTCGGCGACTCGGGCCGTCCTCTCGATCGAAACCAGACGGCCGCTCTCTGGGCGCGAAGTCGCCGCTTTGATCTCTCCTCATGACCGTGAGCGTATATCCCACGCCATACAGCCCCTTGAGGAATAAGCTCGACCCCATGCACCGCAGCTCCCCCTCAGCCATGATGGCGATTCTGGGATGGACGATAGAAAAACGAGGTGTCGGCGCTTCGCCTACTACATTACTACAACATGTCAGCCGGGTGACGCTCACCGCAGCGACAAGCATACTGGGTGCGTCAGGGTCGTGGACAACAAACAGGGCCCCGACTCTTTTACAGCTACCACTATATATGACAATGATTTATACGGCGGCAAACGTGATGCGCCGGTTTCTGCTACCCACAACACTCCGTAGGTATCCCGCCGTCAGCAGGCCACCCTTCGGAAGGGAACGTCCTGCGACGTATCGAATGCTAGCCTGCGGAAATGTGACGCTCTACAAATCTACTATTAATACTATTGATACGTAGTATATGTAAGCTATAAAAAGGAGGGAGCTAGAGAAAGTCGTGTTGCGAACACAATACATGGGATGGAGAAAGACAACACGGTAAGCCGTTGAGCGATTTGGTCCAGCTTCCTGTGGGGCAGCGGTAGTGCACCGCGATAAACTGAGAGGGCCTTTCTGGTGGATTATCATGCCGCCATAGCACCTGTCCCCAAGGGTGTCTGCCTCGTCCATGAAGTGGGTTGTAAGCAAGATCACTCTGCCCTTGCGCTGTCGCTGCAGCACGCTCCATGTGGAGCGACGGCTGAAAGGGTCCATGCCTGACACCATGGAGTCAAATACGGTGACGTGGCGTTTGTACATGCGCGTGTCAGAAGGACGTGAACAGACTACGTGCAGTGCGCGACATGGCCTATGGAATTGTGGATCAAACACGTTTGGCCCGGCAATTGTACGGGACCCAAGGAACGCGTTTTTCTGTACTGAAAAAAGTGTTCGGGTACCCCATGCTTCACATTAGAACAAGAGCTTCAGCCCTGACCCAATACAAGAACACTGTTGAGAACTCGAGTTTTGTGGCGTACTGGATCACGGTCAGACGTACCACAAACGTCGCACACAGTGGTGGCACATGCACAATTGCTACTTCGTTTCAGCATTCACAATGCTAAGTGTGGCCTCGACGACCGATAACAATGTCAGTTGAGCGAATGCTAACGGGGCAGGCCGACCTCGAAACCATATTCCAACCCCAATCGAAGTAGACCAGTGAAACCGCAATCGGCAGCATACTCATGAATCCTCAACCGCGGGCAATTTTTTCCACATTCCGCAAATCCAGTTTGGGACACAACAATACCAGCGAAACGAAAGTTGAAAAAAAAAACACTATCCAACGTGGTTCAAGGCACAACATACGCAGGGCCTTCGCCAGGAAAAAAGGTAAAAACGCCGAAAACTTCCAGCTTCAACACTACAGTACGTGCTGAGACGCCCAGAAAAAAAGTGGCAGGCCAGAATGGAAGCAACTCCTCACCCGAGGTAGGCTCATCGAGCACGACCACTTCGCTCCCGCCGATGAAGGCCAGCGCCACCGACAGCTTCCGCTTTTGTCCGCCGGAGAGAGCGGAAGCCGGCGTGTGCTGCTTCTCTACTAGTCCCACTTCGGACACCTGGGCATGCACGCAAGCAAGAACGGTCCGAAAAAATGTGCTATAGTCAATAATGGTACTGTTGCAGCAAAATGCTCGAGGGAGTGGTGATGTATTACACGACCGTTCAAAAAAAAGAAATGTCGAGAAACGGTTGCGAAGTGGTTCCACACCACCAGGTATATGCTGGGTGGTAGGTTGCCGTGCATTGAGATGTCTGTCACGTGGCTCGCCTGTTTCCTCCCATCTCAGACGTGTTGTACCCCACAGCCGCACTTAGCAGTGGTGATTTCACAGACTGCGTGTAGACTGGACAAACTGGACACCTATAGTATCGCGATCGAATTTCAAATTACCAACAACCGGCCGGGGTCTAACTTCCCACAAGTGTTAAGTCTCAAAGTGTCATAGTGTAGTTAGTGTATTACATTCGGGTCTTCTCGATCTCGTCGATGTCCGTTTCAAACGATTCAACCGACGGCGCTTGGCCGATGATGGGGTGAGGGTGGTGGTCGGTGGGACGGGACGGATGTCCGACCCCAACGATTCAACCGACGACGCTTGACAGCAGTTTAATTAATTGTTGCTCTGCCTTTATGTAAAACCGTACGGTTTCTCGTAATTCACCATTGTCCGTACGGCCTACTGGCCCACTGGTATGATACTTACCATTCTAGCAGCTTCGTCATCGACGTCCTTGGCCCTGACCCCCTTGACGACCGCGAGCAGCTGCAGGTGCTGAAGGACGATAGCATGAAACGCGTTGACAGCAGTCACAAAGAACAACCAATGGTATAGAAGTGTCAACCAGCCATGGAAGCAAGATGTGCGGAGGATATAGTGTTACTGATGAAAATGCGGAAATACACCATACGACGAGGTTGACGGTCGTCGAACGAGCACACTTCTGGGCTTTCTAAGCGGGGAGGCGATTCCGGTTGCGCAACGCCTACAGCAGCAAGTACCTACATATACCTATGTGGCAAAGTGTTCGGGAATGTGATAGCGTGGATGGCTGCCATTTTGCTACCAGAGCGTGAAAACAAAGAGTGAAACAGCATGAGTTTAATATCTGTCAAGGTCTGGCACGCGAATCTACCGTACCAAGTCAGGTAGGTGATTCTTGCATCATGCTGGAATATAAACCGGGGTATTTCGCGCCGAAGCGCCATAAGTCGAGTGATGGGGTTACAGTTGGCACAGCCAGGAACTACACTACCCCGTGTAAAAAAAATCATATCAGACTGTTGGTAGTGCGAATTGCTGCATACGCCCCTTGATACCGCAGCCGCACCAGCACCGACGTGTACTACTGAGTGCCGAGCGCAGCGTCATCCCGCAATTTATAAACGGGTGTTATGCGACTTAGAGCTTGCATTAGGTGCATGCATACCAACATGGATGCCTGAATCAGAAGGAAAGGTGTCAGCACCACCTCAACTTGGCCCCATGGCACCATGGTGTTTACCTGGAATACTGTGAGTTGATCGAACAGGGTGTTCTGCTGGAAGCACACCCCCAATGATCTGCGGACACCAACCAAGTCGCTGCTCAATCTCTTTCCCCTGCTCAAGCGATTGAATATCGGGAAGGGGATGTGTTCATGGTTATGAATGGCCGTGGCCGTACGACCAAAGGCCCTCGCAGCCTTACACTGCGCATATCCGGGTTTTCACCGAGCAGACAGGCATTGCTTGCACCAAGCGCGAAGCGCTGTGAGGTGTTCTGCGAGTCACATGAAGGGTGAGCTGCATCCTACTGAGAGCCACTTGTGAGGAGGAACTCGACATTTAGTGCGTATTTTCTTGCACACGTATGACAGCGGCGGATACATTGGGAGAGGGGGGATATACTGCTATGTTTGGAACTCTACTTTTTACACGATTAGCATAATCCAACTTCACCCATGAGACCAAGAGGGGGGCTAAAAGCCCATGGAGGAGGCCTGCGAGAGATCACCACTATCAAACCAGGACTGAAAACACTTCAGGATTCCAGTGTCTAGAAATTGAAACGACCAGGATTTCTGAGCTATCAAATGGGGCAAAAAACACTCCAGCGTCACGGGGGAGTTCACCCCCAAGGCTAGGCAATGCGATCATCAACCTGATTGCGTCGGAGCACAAACAGCCAAGGCATGTCTAGCATCAGGCAAGAGGCGCAAACCAAATGCAGTAGCTTCTCGTGGTTGCGGGCGATCAAGATTGTATCTCAGAATGTAGTACGGACACCACGGAGCACATTGCTAGCGACGGCCCTTTCAGTCTCCGTCGAAACCTCAAGAGTTCTATACAGCGGCATTGCGAGGGAGTCGCATTGCCGACGCACGATAACATAACGCCGTCGCGGATGTCGACAACTTAGCGCCTTTGGTGCAAATTCAGCAATCACATGATGCTCGATAGGACTGACGCCGCTCTCCTAAAACGAAACTCACGTCAATCACGCGTGGTTGAATACAATTGGGCTTCCTTTTGAGATAAGATGGGACCTTCGAGCACGAACATGGCTGTAACACCTCTGTAACCCACCTCAGGAAAGCGTTTCCCCTCGTGGAAGGCAACGTGCCGGTGATCATTGAAATCGCGGTCGATTTTCCCGCTCCGTTGTGCCCTAGGAGCACGGATATGTGGCCCTCGAAGAGATCAACGTCTAGCCCTTTCACGGCTACCTTGCCGTTGCCGTACACCTGATGTGTAAGTTGCAGCATCAGTGGGAGTTGTGGCATCAGCGGGAGCGAAATAGAGGGGAAAAAACAGGGCAACAATCGTCTTCAACAGCACTGCGTTGCTAGAAACGTACCCGAATTTGATTAAAGTGCTCCCAGCACTGCACACCGATATCCCTTGCAAAAAAACAACGGATTCTTAGTGAACAAGTGAACAAACAGCTACAACTTTCGTGGCAATTCTGAAGAACTACAAAACACAGAATTCATCAGTGGTCAAAGCACGAACCTAGCGCCAGCCCCGGCCGCATCCAATATTTGCAGAATTGACGTGCCTCTGCAAGTCTGCCCTACATCGAACGTTTTATCGGGGCGCGACCATGCTTTATCTTTTGGCCCCACCATCGCCTGTCACTTACTGCCCAACCCAAACATCTCCACGCCGGCCCTCTCTTGCAGCCCAATGTAAACATTTCCACGCCGCCTCTCTCCGTCTCTTGCCCACAACATCGTGTACCTGGTGCGGTATATCTCAACGGGATCTGCTGACATACCTTGGCTAGACCTCTGGTGCTGACGGTCCTGCCCTCGGCGACTTGTCTTGCTAGCTGTGGCCCAACCGGTTCCACCTTGTCACCGTTGAAGGAAAGCGCAGACAGCGTTCTATTGACATTTTGTACGACGCACAAGCCAGTGCGAGCATGTTGCTGAAATCTAGCGGAAATGTAGTACAGCGCAGTGCAGCGACGGCGAGCGTCGCTGTTGTTGGTAAAAGAGCCGCCCAGCTTGGGATGCCAGACTGTGCACGACACCACCTCCTTCGCTTCAACCTATGCCTGCCTGCCGCTACTGCTGGTAGAGCCGTGAATCGCCCCCCGATCAGTGCTGCCGCCGTAAAACAATACACATGTGAACCTTAGGGCCACATCCTTTTCGCTCTGGCGAGAGTGATTGTCCACCTGAAGACACAAACAACAGTATTTTGTTATTCACAGCCCATGAATAGAGTTAAAGCCTACCTTTGCCCCTCCTTCCTGGTCATACCGAGGCACCCCTGGCAGTCCTGCAGACGACGACTTTTCTCTAGAAAACCTACGCTGCGACAAAAGTGGGGTGCTCAGGTCACCGTCATTGTCCTCGTCTGCCTCGCGTAATCCCGCGTCTCTGCTGCTGGACCTGAAGCGTGTATGTAATGTATCGGTCATCGGTCACACCGGGGCAAAAACGGGGGTCTCGGTCCTAAAAATAATGGTATTGCTGGTGTGCATGCAATGACAGGTTTGTCGACGCCATGCATACCTGATGCGGGAGATGCCGGATACCGTACTCTCCGCATTTTTAGGAATAATTTGTGGGTTACCTTAACCCCGACTTCCCCAGGATACGAAATCCTCGAAAACATCTCCAGGATGATAGTGGTGCGAATCCAATGTAAAAAACTGCCAAGATATGTACCAGTACCAACCACTGCTGCACCACGGAAAATGTTTTAATGTGGATTCGGAGGTATCTTTGCCTGCCAGTCGAGCATCAACAAGACACTGGGGAGAAAAAACAGTGTTGTGATGCATGAACTACACATGATATGTTCCGATAGCATCGAACAAGAAGCGCCAAATGTCAGCAGTGGAAACTGCTGCACCAAAAACACAAAATATCAACAGTTACTGCTGTTAGATGAAATAACTGACACTGTTGATAGAAGAGCTCTGCTACAGTGCCTCCATGTAAAAAGCGTCGCGCGATGGTGTAACTCTTCGCCGAAGCTTCCACTTTGCGTCAATGTATCTCCCACCTCTACCCAAAGTCGATTGGCATTGTTCGAGCGAAGTTGGCGGACATGAGGACATAGGCTAATGGTATCTTGAAAGTTCAACACTCGAGAAAACAAAACGTTTACCTTTTCGGAGTTTTTGATTCGTGTCCGGTCCTCACGCGTAGCCATGCAAGGGGGTCCGACGCAGGGAAGTGCCATGGGCGTGGCGTACCGAACTCTGACGGGATAACCTGTTTGAAGTGTCCAGCAAGATGGCGATGTGGGGACGAGAGGGACAAGTCAGCCAAGACGAGCAATGCCCGGTGCTTGTGGTAGCGATACACGATGTTTTGCAACGGCTAGCAGTGCACTGCAATAAGATGCTGCAAGAAACGTATGCCCCCCAGCAGCATTCAAGGGAAACAACCCTTGAAAGCGCTAGGAGTCGTACTTCTCAAAAGTGACAGCCCTGCCCGTGATCAGCAGACCTTTACCGCACGAATTCTTGGCGCTGTAAGTACAGCAGACATCTATTGAAACATTGAGACTAAAAGTCTGCCAACGGCTTCGCAACATGTCGCTATCCCAACAATACGCCCACGCCTTGAAAACACAGTACCCAAATCACATGACCGCCAGCCGCCATCATGACTGCTGAACCACTCTCCCGGCCGCGCATATCGTAACCAATGGCAGCACCACATCGTAGCACGAGGCGAAAACACGGTTCCTGGTCAAGGTGAAGACGGCTTCAACAACTCTGCGCTAACGCTGCACTTCTGGTCGTAGCACAGTATTCACCTGGTCGAGGTACCAAGCTAGAAGAAAGTACAGCACCGCATCGACGAGCAGCATTAGTACCATGTTCACGTAGGGCAGTCGGCCCTCATAGCTCTGATTCACGTTCGACACCTGAACACCGACAAGGCCTGCGAACAATCAGCGGAGGGGCAAATCAGCGCATACTGCACACACACAAGAAGGCGAACGCATTCTGTCATAGGTCTGAATCGAATCTGCCAAGTCCAACGTCTATACATACTCGTAGCACGAGACACAGGCTACAGCCCGCAATATTAGAAATTCGCCGTGGTGACCACGTTGGCGAGCCAAAACTCTTTTAGAGGACCCGAGCGAGGGTGTGCCGGAAGGGGTTGTATTCCGCTGACAATACATTGATTGCTCATCTCTGCAGCGGTTGGTCTTGGGTTCGAACCTCGCCAACCCTGCCCCTAAGCCGTGGGCATCACGTGCAGCTTTTTAGGCTGAGGGAAACTTCGGGAAGACACAAGAGCCGGAAACGACTACTACATACGTAGTAATGGTGTGACACGATCACACAAACTCTAAAAGGGTAGAGGCGCTTGGCCGGACGTTATATGAATATTGCACGGCGGGCACCGCGGGAGGTGAGGGGGGATGGGACGTCCACTGAGTGACCAAGGGTCAGAGAATGGTGATAGACAATAACCAAACATAGCGAAACAACTGCTCGGAGAGTGTGCTGAGACACCACTTGGGCAATGCTGTTTGATCTTGATAAAGACACTTAAACTGGAGTACTCAACACGCAAGGAACACACTAACCGTCCAAATAAATCCCCGTAATACTCCGAACTTGATCGTTCTACGAGTATCGATATTGAACCATCGGTATAGCCACCTCGTTCTTTTGAAAATCCATAGACTACCCGCCCCACTTACAATTTAGACCGCAACAGCATAAATGTTTCCGACGCACCTCCTTCAAATGCGGCAAATGTGTCGCTGCCGAGCGCAAGACACGTCGGGCCTAGGAGAGATGCCCACGTCTTGGTGGAAACTTCGGTCTGCGCCTCGCCACCGACGTAGTAGTACGGGAAAAAAGCGGCAAAGAAAATAACGCTGCCCAGCGTTGCCGCAGTTTTGGACCTAATTGCCGTACGGCCGACACGGACGCGGAACCGAAAAGCTTATCAATATTAGGCCATCGCGACGCGATGGAGCACAGCAAACACATGAAGGGCAAGACATTAGTATGAGGGCAACCTTCGAACGACGGGGAGGGGCGCTGCGAGGACAGCATATCGCTCTGCTCACACTTGAGGTCATAGTACAGGTCCAGGCTGATCGCTAGGATGACCCATTCATCAAAACAGAGCGAGAATACCTGACAGCATCTAAGCGCCATGTCAGACATCACGCAACAGCACCTCACGTGAGACATAAGAAACGTCTAGTAGATGCGCAGACGTCAGTTAACGACTACCTCAACAACGGTCTTGACGCCAACACAAAAAGTGCTTCCACCAAACAGCAACATGGCGTAGGGGAACACCTCCAGCAAAACACGCGGTATTGGTCCAGCAATCGACCCATGACCACAAGCAATCGGAGATAAAGCGCGCGCACCTGGAGAAGAAGGTGGAAATCAAGAAGCAGAAGGCCATGACGGACAGCGCAACGGCCTCTAGCCACAGGAAAACCAGCCACTTGTTGCTGTATCGAAACACCGAAGTCCGCACCACCAGAAGGACAAGGACATTCGTTATCAGCCACTGGTAGCACGCAACGAGCAAGGCGGCATAGAGACAGAGCGTGGGTGGGGCATTCGAGGGTAGGGGGTAGCGGAAAGGTCAGCAAACCAGTACCAAAACGGCCCCAGCGCACGCACATACACCAAAACTCCCACGGATGGAGCACACTCTATCTGAGCACGAATGAAACAAAACATACTGGTATTCAGAGAAGGTAAAGGGCTAGAGGACAGGCCACGCACAGAGTAGTGTCAAGCCTGAAGGGTGCAGGTACGATCACGTCATACTGCCAATGCCTTGTTCACAATGCAAACGAGACACCAAGCGCCAACCTCACCAGGATTGGGCGAAACATACGAAGAAGCGGGCAAGCCACATGCAATTATGAGTCCTTCATGACCATCTGCGGACACGAACCCATATTCCAGGAACCAATTCTGCTATCACAAGGGTCATTTTGTTGGAGCACATGAGATGGGGCTCAGGCAACTGGGTAAGCATGTCGCGAGGGCCGCAGAACGCAAAACCGTTCACTCATGCTACAGGTGTTCTCATATGCCATGCCAGGCCCTTCTGCAGAAGACCAGGGCGCGCGTATTGCGTACGATGCGACCCTCGGCACGACGCGCAGGCATCGTGACAGTGGGCCTTTCTTCCTTGCATCGGCGGCACCGTACGACGCACATCCTAAAGTTGCACTGGTTATCTGCGCTAAACGAGTACGGTTCACCACCTGTGCCTGGAATGTGATCAGCCATGAGCCGTGGTAAATGAGGTCCGGCAGCCCCATCATCCGCAGCGCTTCCTTCATCCGTCCTTCTTTTTCACTGACCAGCACCCTGGAGAGCCGAGCAAAGGAGAATATCGCACAGACATCAAATTGACAACGTTGACATCTTCGCGGGGGACACGGTTACATATCAGTAGTTCAAGCTTCTGGAGAAGCAAGCGTAAAAATGTGTAAAATACAAACTTCTACGGCTAACGGCAAGCGATGACTATTCAGCATTTCGTCACGTCCATGGGATCAGGATCACCACACCGTGCTTTCCATACTATTAATATCAGCATCCCCTCTGTACTATTGTACTATTAATATCAGCATCCCCTCTGTTGCAATTCGCAGTAAAGGAACATGGCCGAGAGAGGCCGAAGGTGTTACACTCAAATAGTCCCCAACGTCAGCACCACCGACAATGCCCCCAATACTGTCTCCTTGAATCCACCCCACTACAGCATTCACACACTGCAGCTGCTTGCTTCATGGCGCACCCGAGAAAGCGCTTTTTGGACACACAAATAGCCTCTACGTGAGCCCCAAACTTTGACTGACTGCGGTTCACGCGGACTGTGTCGCACTACGGCAGGTGGCTAGGGCGGACGCATTTTGTGGACTGGCTGGAGATTACCACAAGACCATGGTTGCCGGCAACACAGACGGGCGCTTCCCATTTATTTCTCGTCGCCGCTGTCTCAAGATTCAGCAAAGGGCGCACTAGCAATACACTACAGTCGTCCAAGTACATTACAGACGAGCTACGCCATGGTGTGCGCACCCGACGGACCACAGATAACCACCAATCGTCATATGCAGGTGCATAATTTTTCAAGTACAGTAGAATAGTAGCTAGGTATGGTACGATACGACACAGAAAAGCGAGAAGTGGATCCCTCGGGGAGGAGAATACATGAAAAACTTGACCACTTTTACCTGACGGATCTTGAAACGGGGTAGAGGAAGGCGAGCATGTAGAAAATTCCGAGGGTGGTAGCGATGATCTGCTGAAATTGATCCGTGCGGTACGCCTGCGCACACAAACCAATAGCCGAGCAAAGCCAGCCCCCACGAAAATATTGATTTGATTCACCAAGCAATATCGAAAATAAGGCGGATCAACGTATATACGCATGGGACAGACGGTACA